>JWHW01036121.1:440658-469938 GCA_000931545.1 Papilio glaucus | reverse complement strand
GACAACATATATATATAGCGTACACAGCAATTTTCATTCATTGTTTCGTACCAAAATTAAAAAAGAAAGCGTCACACATGTATGCGAAATGTCACCGCGTGGGTGATTCCCGATATTGAACATTAAACAAATACTCAAAGTGAAATTTAGCATCACTTACCATATCCTTAAAACAGTTTTTATTTATTTTATGTTATAGGTTGCTGCTGTATACTTCTAATGTAGTTTACAAAAGAAATTGAGGACTAATGTCACCTAACACTGTACCTATAGTTTCTCTGAGACGTTACAAGCAATACCCGATAGTAGTATTTTACACGCATAAATTCCTTTATTCTAAATTAATTTCCTCATCGCTAAATGTCTTTGATACTTAAGTCGCCGTATATTTAAAAAAACAGGTAACTTAATCAATAAAACTTTCACATCGACCATTAAAAAGATTTATTTCCCGCCTAAATTATCAAAGGGCTAATTTCATACGTGTTCACGTAAGTGACTACCCATAGAAAGCTGTAAATGACGCAATGCATCGCTCAGATGGCGTTCGATTGACATTCTTGAATACAGAGTTCATTCTTATTCACACAAACATAAACAAAACCATCACTTGTCTGTGTGCATGAGTACAAATAGTATTGTTCGAATAGTATGAATAACGAACGAATCATCGTTGACGACCGACGGCGGCTACAAAAGAAGTAATTTATTTTATGCCAGTATCAATATGAAACTGTCCAGCGATCCTTGTACAGCACACAAACGTCTTTATGCGTTGTAATCGGTTCATTTAAAATATCATACACTTTCTGATAGTGCAGGTTCGTCTCCAATATATACCAATTTCGGAATTGAAGACTTTACACTCCGAAGCATTATTTAAGCTTTATAATATAACCTTTAAACGATAAACCATTGTAAGGCGCATAGAAAATTTCATATTAAATAAATTGATTCAGTAACCATTTCGGAAACTAACCATATATGAATACTACGGTAATTTTCCCTTTTTCAAATATGTTCAACTACATATGCGTACATAATTTAAATTAGCATTACGCATCTTAATTTTAATAATACACTAAAATTATATATTAATCTACGTTTTTATGAACAACAAATAATATAGTGATAAAAAGTGATTCCTCTTCTTTTATATATTACATTTTATCTAATAAGGTATAGAAATCTAAAGCTAACGATGTAAGCCTCCGGAGGAACACGAATCCTTTAGACACATTACAAAACACTTGATTGATGAGCTATAAAGTAACCATTAAAGTAAAGATTATTTTTTGTAACGCCGGAGGGAAGTAGCATTAAGAAAAGTTTACATCACCTTTTATAAGTTGCGTGATAAATAAACATTTATACAAATTTTATAAAATACGTTGCAATGTATGAACATTTCTACTTTTAAAATTCGTACTAACTTTTGTTTATTATGTACACTGGACAAAGACAATACTATAGGTATACCTAAAGCTGTAAATAAATGATTTTAGCGTTCGATGACATCACTTGCAAACAAATGTTAGGGAATAATATTGTACACCGGTAACGTCGAGCCACGTTCTGCGACAACTGTCCAGTCAGACGATAGTATGTCAAAAAGTGGACGTCCTTTGATTGATGATGATGATAAAGACACTAATTATTTCACCCCTAATGAAACGAAATTTTGTGAATATTTCTGTTAGGCATTAGCTTTTGTAAGTATTTAATATTAACAGTTTTCATCTAAATAAATTCCTATTTTATCGATATCTTATGAATGATATCAAGTAACACTGCGACCCGTACTCAGTAACTTAACAGTTATAACCAAACATTTGCTTACAATCGAATTCCGTACTCCGATCTTTAGGCCCTTCGTCTCACAGAGACTAAAGTAAGTGCTTCATAATTAGTCAAATCAAAGTTTATGTAAGAAAGCATGAATATAGCTAAAGGTCGGGTAGGACCACATGATGATTAAAACGATTATTCATTTAAGTGTTACGCACATACGCGATACAGCGCAACGTTACACAAGAAAAGAATGCCTATGGCAACACCAGCAAGATGTCAAGTTGTATTCATTAATTGACAAAGGATAATGGTCTTTTGTGACTTTGTTAGCATTTAGAGATTACAAATCGATTCAATACTCACTGACAAGGCTGTTCTGGGGGTCGTGTCACGTCGCTAGATGGCAAAGTTCGCGGGCCGACGCGCCTGCCCCGAGCCAGGAGTGGGACGAGCTCTATGCCTCCTGTCAATCGCAGTATTGTACCTTCCGGTGTTGGCTTTTTCTCTATTACACCATTTGAATGAGCGTTGTCAGTGTGATTGACAATCGTTTTCGTATCCCGCCTTCCATTGCTCAACCGTTTAACAATTTTACTTTTTCTGTGATTTTTATTTGAACTACCGTTACAAAAAATATAACCATTCGATTCTTTTAATGCATTATCGCTAACAACTTTTCCCGTCTCTATGTTTATATTCGGACTTGATTGGTTTGAAATGTGAGGTAATTTTTCTCTTCTTGGAGATTTATTTGTCTCAGCCGACCCTTGGTCTTTTAAATCATCATCTCTCTTTACAACTGGCAAAGTAAGCGAAGACCTTTTACAACCATTATGGTCCCGTTTTAATTTATCAAACATCTCATTGTTGGTCCATCCCTAAAACATATATATTAAATATGCTTATTGCGAACATATATGTATGTAGAAATACAGATGCGGTATTTATTTTACGATTTATATTAATTGGACGTACCATAGATTTAGAAAAATTTAATCCGATATTTCGGGGATTTCTCCAAATTGCGCCGCCTGGTCCGGGTTTCCCCCAAGGGCCGTCCATACTATGCTAGAACAAAGACCAAAATATAATATAAACATAAACCACGATTTTAACACCTTTACTAAGATTTGCTTACCATTTTACGCTCATACTCCAAGTTTTGCCTGACCTCGGCTCTTATTGCTTTATTTCTCTCGTCAACCATGTTATCTAAAAATATCAATACAAATGAATTGACAAGTATATTTGCGACATTATTCGTACAAGCCGCAGAGGAATTGTCCGCGTCATTATATTTCAAAAGTTATAACAACACAGGAGTAGGTCGATGTCACACGAGTTAGAAGTATAACTACAATTATCCTTCGACACTTACACAATTATACAACAATTATCCTTAGACACACTAGCACTTTCTAGTTTGTAAATTGATGAAATGAGAAGAAAGACATTTGTGTCTTCCAGTTTTGTATTTTGTTTGTCTGTAGTTTTAGATTCTTTAGTTCCAGTGTCTAAGCTCCGCTGTGTTACATCTTTAAACTAGATGACACACGTTCGCCTACTTTCAATGATACCTAATCAGGTAGGATAAGAAATGAATTCAATTTTCTATAATCAAGTAAATTAAATCTATATTATAAAAGGCGTTTTGTGTATGTATGTATGAAGTCTGACACGGCCGGACGGATTTCGATGAAACTTTCATATTTGTCTAGCGGATGTTTAGTTTGGTAGCGATTGGATCAACATAATTAATCCGACAAGGGCGAAGCCGGGCCAAATCACTAGTTTTTTAACAAAACTATAATCATTATTAGCTAACTCGTTCACTGATGGACGTAGACCTCCTCCATAAGTCACCAAAAAGATACAATCCTTGTCCTCATTTAGTGAATTCCTGTAAACTTGACCAGATCGACCTCGATAATATTTAAAGTGATGAGCGTTAAACGACTTTCTCGGTTTTAAGTTTTACAGAACCTAAAATTTCCTTGTATATTTTCTTCTGGTCTGCAGTCTGTTTGTAGCGTATGTCGTTCTCGATGGCACGCCGCAGTTGCTCCGCGAAGAACAGCTGCGGGTCTTCACGTAGGCGCAGCGGGGTGCGGGGATAACGTCTTTTCGGTGAAGACCAGCGCCGCCATTCCTCATAACCCGATATTCCCTGAAAAATAACCGTGTTGTACATTTGATGTTTTTTTTCTCTTTGTTACACATTTATATAGAAAACATCAGAAGAACGAACAGAAGAAAACTACGACCTCGCAGATTCCAAGATTCCAATCGCAAAAATTATCTATTTTATTTGATTGGTGAGGTGCCCTAGGCCTGTCTTTCTTCTTATGTGGGGAGTACACCTTCTTCCCTAAAGATTCGCAACGCTTTTGTAACTATTTTGATTATTGCAGATGTTGATTGCATTATTTTACTTATTAAGCGAGTCCCGTTGCTGCAGCTGAGACTAAATTTGCATTGTGTGTGTCATTAATCTCGATTGCTTGAGTTTTACCGACTACAAAAAAAGGCTTAGGTTCTCAATTCGCTTATATTTTTTATGTTTGTTATATCTGAACTTCGACATGTGTTAATCGATTTTGAAAATTGTTTTTGCAATGGGTAGTTTTTGTTTCCAGATTCGTTCTATTTAAACCCGATCCGATAAGTGGCTCCAAAGTAATTCAGGATTTTCGCCACATAAAATCGTTTATTTGTAGTTTTACTGCGTTTGAATTATAATCAACAACTTAATATGAATATGACACTATGACAGTATTACTACGTTGTTTTTGACAACCCAATATAAGAACTTAAACAAAATGACCACAAAAATAAACAAAACTGACACCAAAACGTATACTCTTACATTTCACGATACGCTCTTCGACTTTAATTATTTTTAAAGTGACATTTTATTATTTAACCTTTAAATTCTTATCAATGGGCCACATCGGTATAATTGCCAGAGACCATGTAATAAAATACTTCGAGTTATGACTGCGACACGCGAGCGAGCGTTTCATCAGTGTATCCACTGGATTGTTGACACACTTTTTAATCATCTTCCTTACATCATCAGTTGCTATCCCCAGCGTAACACAGAGCGACTGACCCTTCGCCTTATATAGATTTATTGCAATATCTCACTTAGTGTTTACGTTGACCGTTCACATAAAAAGACTGTGGGTGGCACACTGTATGAGAGATGACGGGTTTAAAATTTAAATTATAAGTTAAATTAAATTATGTAGAAATGTGAACGTCGATATATTGTGACGTCTTCGTTTCAGTCGATACTCGTCCACTGCTGGATATTTGATTTAGACAATGTGAATATTTTTATAAATTATAATATCTTGTACGAATTCTTTACAAATACACATCTATATAGTATTTTAATGTTGGGAAAATAAGACATACATTGGTGTATTGTATCTGGAAACTGTCGCAACATTAACTGGATCGTTAGTCTATGTTCACGGAAGTCTTACCTACCCTCCGCAGCCAAATTCGTGGCTGCTTTTTTAACCTTTTGGCTCCATATGTTCTCATATGCTCCTCCACGTGTGCTCTGCTCATCGGACTTTAAGTTTAACAATGCAACAACGTTCATGAAATGTATACCTATAAAATACCTTTAGCTCTTCTTCAGGGTATATACCACGCGCTCGTAAGTCGGTGAAACGAAACCCACGCGTGTTGGGCGCGCCGCCACCCGGACGTCCCCACGGCTCGTACGACGCCAGCTCTTCCCAAGCCTACACATAAAAATATAGTTAGGCATCAGTAACTTATATTATATCTATATATAAATAAAAACCATTTCAGATATTTATTGCATCAATGAAATCCATTGATTCAATCATTTTTTTTTGTTGGTTGATTTTTTTTCTGTTTTGTTCATAATTGTCAGGGTTCGTATAAAGAATGTGGGGAAATCCACTGAAAAAATAGGAAATTTAATAATAACTATCACGTGAAAGAGTCACGATATAAATAGAGAGTATTTTTCTAATTAAAAAATTTAAGCTTACATACTTTCATAACATATAACTTTGTTATTTTATTTATGGTAAGGTTGGTCTACGCTAAGGTTGGGTAAGTCTATGGTTCCAAATATTATCCGTTTTCAAAATATCCGCTTATCATGTTTTACAATATAGAGGCTTTGGTTGCCAAGGAATAATATATACATTAATATAAATAAAAACTGTGGAATCCTAATGATGTCACCGTATAATGTAAAGTGCTTTTATGCATTCAACGGCAGTCACAAGCAATAATAAGTCCTTCCGTACTCAACGTACGGAACTTATTATCGATTCTGGCGTGGTTGCAAATATTTTAAGGAGATAACTTTGACTTATGATCTGATTGTCATGATGTTAAAATAATGAGTTTCCGCTTTGTGAATTCTTAAGCACAAAAGCAACTGGTAAAAGGACGAGCCCTGGTGTATTTCGACAGACCTGCCGTGTTATATTTAAGATGTTACAAGCGTGGAGGATTCTATAACTAATGTTACACATGTACAGGTTAATAGTTCTAAGTTTATTTGTAAATAACAAAACAAAATAATCCTTAATTTAGTAATAATCCTAAATTAGTTGTTAAATAGAAGAGTTCAAAAGGAGAATGAACAGGCTAATGCTAAAACTAGCGCATCTTTTGGTTATAACGGAACTTAACTTTAGGTGGGATTGTTGACTAGTTGCTTTTCCAAAAAAATATTAACTAATAGTGATAGTATGAGCACTCGTAACTGTTGAAAATAAATCTGTGGAAGATTGCATGAGATAAAATATCGAAAGTTTGTGGAAAAATTATATCGGTATACCTGCTTTTGTGTGTTAGTAACGTACAATTTCTTTGCTTTTCATAAATCATTTAATCTAATCAGACCTAATACGCTTCACTCTCCCATCTCTTCTTTTTCCATCGCCTACACGGAGATATAGAGGAGGATCTCTAGCCTTCATAAAGGTTGGCAGCGCATCTGCTACTCGATTGCGAATGTCGATGGCTAGGTGCTTTCCAAAAAAACGCTAAGTCAGGACTTAGAAAAATGTTGCAGAATACCTTTGTCTGTTGCGCGATCTTCTCTATGCGGCGTTGTTCGCGACGCTCTCGCGCCAGGCGCTCCCCCTCTGCTCGTGTCCGCGCCGCCCGCCCTCGCACCGACCCTGATCTAGGCACGCTTAACCTTCTGTCGATGTTACATATTGCATCAAAGTTTTATTTAAATGAAACTTCATTTCTCGCCGTCTAGCTATTTTAAAGATTGAACTCATTCCCTTTTCTCTATTTCATTCTTATTTTCTACATTTTTGGAATCGATCCCATTGAACAAGTAGTACATATGATGGTTGGGGTCTTGTACTCTCTAAAATACACCTAAGTCTAGTTAATTTGAATCCTGAATGTGGATATATAAGAAGGGAAGAGGGAGATGACAAAAGTGATTGGCCGTGTCAACAAAGAGTATAAGGCATTATTAAGATATCACGAGAAATCGTTGCTTTTTACCAAATTTTCAATAACTTACTTTTAAGCAACACACTCAGTACAGAACTGAAAATAATAATTGTTAACATTCTGTTACAATACGCCATATGTGAAAAATAATTTTTAAGCGAATGGTATAAGTACTACTCAATATAATAGACAATGTGATTATAATTTTAAAAAAATACCAGAATCTTTCTTATTATATTCTAATTAACACATCTATGTCCTATGTGTAAGTAAGTATGTTGATGACACCTATAATTATAACAATGAAGTAGTCTGATATATATATAAAAGGTCATGTGTGGATGTTATAGCATAATTTATGACAAGGATTTTTATTACATAAGCTGTGTACGAGCAACGTCTTCAACGGAGTCATCACTTGCGCCTAAGCGAGGCCTGACTCAATACTTGCTGCGCTGTGATCTAATCTCACGTTAGAAAGCGGAGGATAACGTAACTTGCAAATTAATTCGATGATGTTTAAGCCATTTAGGCTTATATTCGAATGTCACAGATGTATTATAATTATTCACATTAAAAAACAATTAACCTATTAAATAAGTTTAATAGGTTAATTGTTTTTTAATGTGAATAATTATAATAAATCTATAAAGGCTTCTTATTAGATCAATAATATAAATATACAACTTCTAAGATGTTTAAGAAGTGAAAATTTCTTTCCTGTCAACAACATGCATGCGGCAACGCGCGTCAGCAACATGCTTGTTTGAATTGAGTTTCAACTTTTTTTCATTTATTTTTCTTGTATTCAATTTTGAATTTTATTGTTAAGATGCAAGGGTTTATTTTTGTTGATTATTTATTTATGAACTGTTGTCGCGCCTGCTTTGAGTTTTAACTTCTGTCGGCAGTTCTTATGATTGCCTGTGCTTTGTTATCATTAGTATATTTTTAGAGTAGTAGAGTATAGTACAGTATATAATTAGACAGGGGATGGGAATCATACATCGATCACTATGTTATGTGGTATTCGATTCTTAGAAAATGTTTGAAACAAGATCGATCGTATTTAATCCTGACGGCCAAACGTAGAAACAAAACGCAATCAACTATAACAACTTATCTATCGCTAAAGTAAGCATAAACAGAATTCATAAACCCATTGAACAAATACATAAATCCTTACATAAATCACTCTCAAACTATTACATATACATAGTATATTAGCATTTTTATAGCCCCTGATATAAGGAAATATATTTTTTAAATATTAAAACGATCCAAAAATACTTACCTTCGTAACTGATGCGTCTTTAATGCGAACATTTAGACATCGATTTCACTTAATATTAACAATTATTTACTCCACAGCATTTAGTCACTCTCTTAACATTTTTTTCACTTTTATAACGAGTACAATAAACATATAATAAAATTACAATAGAATTATATAAATCAATTTAAGAACGTACGGTTTAGAAAGCTCTCGCAATCGTTTTGATTGAGCTTTCGCAAATAACTGCGAACTTCTCTCTGAAACGACCTCGTGTAAATCGTGAAGGTATGCACGCTACAGCGCACGTTTCCATTACGGGCAATACGACGGCACGATAATTTTTCCTGGTACGTATTTATTATTTTTTAAGCGAGACGAAAACTCGTGTTTTATTATATATTTTATGAAATGTCATTGTAAATATTATAATTATTTAATAATATTTAATTGAAGAACAAGAGGAATGTCATATTATACTGGAGGAAAGAAAATTTCAAAGATTTGTAATGAGATTTCTGAGAAAACATATTTTTGTGCGCTAACATTGCAAACACTGGCTAAGCCTTCAGGGAAATTTTATCGTTATATAAAAATGTTCGTATCATGCCATATTTAAGTTACTTAAGTTATATACATTAGTTTAAATACAGGAACACAAGAACTAAAGAAGTTTTTGCATAAGAACATAATAATATAATGTATATATAAAACATAGCCATAGAGCCAAATATAAACTATTGATTACGGAATCTTACCCTAAGGATTGTCTCGTTTGAATAACTTAACGTAGCTTTTCAACTTGCGGTTATTTGACTGAATGCCATAGCCTATGTCATACTAATTTGTTTCCAACATCCGACTAAAATAACTTATTATAATTGTACTGACTTGTACATGACTGATAATTAAATTACACATTAAAGTATAAGAAAATATTTAACTCCAATTAGGTGAAGACCATTAACAGTGAAAACTAGAATTAAACTGAATACAGCTCTTAAAGCACGTTATATTTAACGACTGATAGAACCAACACGGTACAAACACTTATTGTGAACTGCTGCGGTACGAGTAAACACCCCTATTTAGGTCAACTTGTGGAGGGACAATGTAAGTAAACGTGTACTTTTAATGTAGGTAATTTATAAATTGTTAAATTAATTTACTAATACCTTAAACAAATAAGGTTAGGTTTTTAAAAATAGTAACCTTATTTGTTACATATGAATAAAATAAATTATGTGTAAATTGTACGACGACTTATCAAAAACGACTAAATTCTTAATTTTATATAATTATTTGGACTGTACATAGATAAGTAGAAGGTAATCATGATGATAATTATTTGGTATTAACCTTAATACCTAGCGAGTGGAAAATCTAACATTAACCACTTATAAGACCAGTGGCAAATTCGGTATAGCCTATTTACATAAGGCGATATCGCGACCGCATTCAGCTTGGAAATGCGCAATTCGCATCGAGTGATCCTAATGACATACGCAACATTTTTTTGCATGCGCTCCAGTCACCAGTGCAGAGTTATTACCCTGCCCTTTTACTGCTATTGATCTAAGTCACGAAACGATACTGTTATTAGTATTACAAAGAATATATATTGTATGAAGAATGAAATAAAATATTGCAAACTTATTACCTTTACATAGTATAAAACACAGTCGAAAAGCCGTTTAGACATACATTATTAATCCTTATTAACGTAAATACCTAAGTCACCTTAAGCATTTAATACTATTATGATAATATCTTACATCATAGTAGTTAAATGATTATCTTAGAAGTAATCGCAAAATAAAAACCAATGCGCGCGAAAATAAAATCAAGCGCGGATCTCACACCAATGACGGGACTGGTCGCTGTCGCCCACTGTGCTCAAGCTCAATGTGCTTTCAACAAAGATATCCCGGGTATAACCCATCCAGCAATTAATACAAAACTAATACATCAAATTAAATACATCAAATTAAAACAACGTAAATTACTTCTAAGGCAAAACGAAGTTTGCCGGGTCAGCTAGTAGAGCATATTTGACTATTCTCATTACCTTGATCATTCCAGTCTTAATTACATTTCAAAAATAAGTTTTAAAGTACTACTTGAAAATATACTTTCGATGGTTATGTTGAAGTTTAATTTCGTTTGTGATTAATTGAGTGCCCCAGTTTTGATGTGGCTCTAAAATGTTCCATGTCATTTTTGTGTTGGCATTTGTTTGGTCCTGCCGGTGCCGGGCGCGGGCGATCGATTGCCGCAAGACGACTTGCTTTCCACATATCAAAAGGTACTATTCATAAAAAAATATTATTTAGAAACGTATTCACTGCTAATAGACGCATCGTGTTCAAGCGCTAGTTGTTTGCTGGAAGATCGTAGTTGAGTATAACGTCGTCTACTGCCGATTTTGAAGTTTATAAATCCTACTACATTGCGAGCTGAATAATTATGTAATTTATAAAACAATACGATAAAGATTTTAAACATTTTGTCACGACTTATGTCGTGTGCAAACACGCCGTCACGTCGAATTTCATTTATGTCCTGAACAAAAGATTAAACTCATCTAGAGGTGAACATTCATCTCCGTACTAACCGTAAAAACTGAGAGAGATATTGCACAAATATTGTCGTAATAAAATTTAAAGGCAACGAGTCATCCCAGCTGGATGTTGTCGCATATGTATTCATTATATTGTAGTATGTTGCAAATAAAATAATTGAAACTAAACGCTAAGGCTGACGCAGATCTGGAAATGGTAACTCATTTTCACTGAGCTTATTAGTAAGCTGATTAAAGTTTCCCAAGTAGTGTACCCGTGGAGTTGGATGTGACTAAAATAAATAAGTAGGATATTTCAATTTTTTCTGAAACTGGCAAGATGACAGAAAAAGTCGGTATACTCTGAATAACAAGACATAATGGGAATTCACAGTGGATTTTTTTCAATAGTCAAGTAGGCCTGGCTCTAAAAATTCAGATTAAATTTTGTATTTAATACGGATTTCTCGTAAAACTGCAATTTATGATTACGATGCCAGAAATAATAACGCAGAGCCTTGGTTTACAGCGAGTTGGTTTTGTGTACAAATTTTACAGTATATTTACAAACGCCTGATGGTTACTAAACAGCAATGTTGGATAAAATAACTTTTACTAATAAAAAAGCAGCAGTTGTTGCAATAATGCTTATGAGCTCCGTCTTTTCTTCATGTTAAAGAGTTAATAAACATCAGATATCGCCATGATTCTGATTCTGACAAAGTAATTCTCTGAAACAAATTTTATTTTTCCTTCTATTCCATTTGAAAACCAACAGAATAACATAATGCAAATTATGACTTTACACGCTTTTACTTTACTTTTTGCGCACTCGGGTTATATTCCACGAACTTGTTGGGTATATTGTACCCTGTTGTATCACACTGACTTCGGACGCTCTACTTTCTCTGTCACACATATTTAATTGGTCCGATTTTGAAACTTCAAAGTGGGGTAAAAAATTCCATGAAACATTTTTTGCAGCCTATATATTAGCATTCCTACAATTTATCAAATGAGCCAAGGTTATGAAAAAGACCCACACAACAGTTTTCGATAGGTAAGCTATCGCAGGCTATAAATCAATAACATTTGATAAAAATATGTCTCATCTGGTTATGGGTATGGGAAGGTCGATCTTAGGCCGTTTCTGCTGCTTTAATATCTATGTAACCGATCGATTGTACTTGTGTATTATAATATTACTATTAGAAATAGTAATAGTAATATTATCTGACAACATATTGAGGACTGAACTAATCATTGACCATTCGACTATTAACGCAAAAAATCTATTTTTTCTTTGTACATATTTTTAAATTATAATTTTGGTATAAATACCGATTCACGTCCAACCTAACAAAGTTAACCTATCTTACATTCAAACAAACTTTAACACAAAAACGCAAGCAAAATATCACTTCATAATTTGACAATTTGACTTCGAGTTTGTAAACAGAAATGACACGTCAAATTGATTCGGTCAGTTCACGATTTGTTTTCAGTTTATTATATGCTTAGTGAAATTATAAACTAAATAAAACGGTGTCATCTATACAGTATAAGTCCGAAACGGTACACCAACGAGAATCGCACGGAGAATCGGAAAGTTGGTTTGAACCTGACATAATATTGGATTTTGCATCAAAAATGTAACATTATTTTCTTTGAAAACGTGGGCGAGACGAGCGAGTAAACTTCCTATTATACTTTGGTTCAGCGTCAACATTGGACGATTGACTTTCATTCAACAATCACTGAAATATTAAATCAACGTGTAGGAATTTGGTTTGCATGACGAAACATGTCCAAAACAATCCAAATACAAATTATTCAGCGGTTATATTGCAGTGGCAGTTGTTGGATGGGTGCGGCGACCGGAGCAGCAATACGACAATGTAAAATACTATAAAGTAGTAATTTAGAGCTGGGATAGGTTACCTTTTTCGGCCACGGGTCAAAGTTTTAGTATTAGTCCTCTTTTAGTAAACAAGATAAATTAAAAATTTAACGATTACGATCTAAAAATAAAATGTTTTCTTAGTATCCATTTTTTATGTTTGTTTCGTAACTAAAGCGGGTCACTTGAAATTATCAAATCGGAGACCCGCAGGTCGTAGGTTGAGGACCCCTGTTACGAGTTTCATCCGATGACCTAGGTAATCTTCCTCACCCTTTTCACGTGTATTCCTTCAGATCTTGTCTACTATAAGCGATTTTCACTTATAATCGGTTAACCCACAGCTCGTTTCTTGCCTTGTTCCTTAGTAAAGACTATTTTAATTAGTGATCTCAAGATAAATCTGTAGATAACTCTGCTAGTATGCAGTTAAATGATACTTGTATACTATGTTTGTTATAAATAAAACGCAAAACTTTAAATAAAACAATCATTTGTCAACTAATATTTATAAAATAATTCATGATTTATCATTTTACAAAATAATCATATTTACAAACAGTATAATCTACATACATGACTAAATATGTATATAAATAAAATTCATTGACTCCCATTGTTTTAACATTTAATGTACATGAAACATTCAACACAACGCCATTTTGTTGCAGAATCCGACACAATGGCCAGAGCCATTTACGGGAAGATTAGCATGAATTAAACAAAACGAAACAAGAAAAATGAAAAAGTAAAACACACACACAACACAAAACAGTAACCGACACCGCAAGTACGAATATGTATTCAAAAACAAACATTATACGACGGGTTTAAACAATCTAAACAACTATAAAACTAGAGCCTCTATCCTTTTATAACATTTTCTCGTAAAACATTCGAAACCAAAATCGAAATATAATGGAATTTCATTAAGCAATAATACATAAAAATGTGACCGCTGTCTCTCACGTGATGATCATTATGTCGGCTTGTGCATGTTTAGAAATGACTTTTTTAATTTTAAGCAACTACAACTTTGAATTGCAGAGTACTGCACTCTTATATTATTCAATTTCATTACAACAAAGTCCAGCCACTCTGAACATAGCATTAATTGCATTATTTACAATTTTTAACTAAAAGCTATATTTAAATCGCTACTCCGTTAGTTCCTAAGGGCTTCGACAATTTTGTCTAGAATATTCATTGTGCACATTCGTATAAAAATAAAAACTAAGAATTTAATACTATTAAAAGAACAATACATAGTACACACGTATGTTGTGTGATTTGTATACTAATGAAATTGAGGTAATTGGTTAATGAAGATACAACGGGTAACTTATCCAATGACTTCCGGTATTTACAGAGCACGATATTGCCGGAAGTGGACGGGACTCTTATAATTGCATTTTATTTCGTAATGTTCACAATTGCTTGTAAATTTCTCGATACAGGTACTTTATTAGAACTAAACCTAAGCGGAAAGATTGCACAAAACAAATATAGAGAGATAAAATGACCATAAATCTTCAAGAATCATCTATATACATTCGAAGTTTCAATAAAAATCAGCTCATTCATTGTATGCGCACGCGCACAGCGGTATTTGGTAACGAGAAGTCACACACACGCTTATTCTATACCGACTGCTTCAGAATCTTCATAGATACTTTACGTTGTTAAAATACTTTCAAACGATAACTTAACATAAAATCAGGTCACACAAGTGAAAGTTATGAAAAGCGAATACAGAAAAAAAAAACAAATCCATATACTATATTTTATATATAAATATTTTAATTTTAAATAAATCAATCAAATACTAGTCTACATATATATGTGTGTGTATATAGATTATAATTCTTGGGCACCTTTAACTTGTCGTAAAATATCAACGATAACAAACATATCGTTATGTAAATGTCTCACACAACAGTTCGCACGAAACACGAAAGTCTTCCGTCACTAGTGACTGAGCTCGAACACGCACACAATATTAATAAAAACCTATCTATACTTCAACTACAACAAAAAAGGTATCCAAAATTCTTTATTGTATACGCCTTTATTTACAATATAAAGGCCGTGCGTTTATTTCTAAATACTCTTAGGGAGTGATATAAAAGAGGTTCAATTATATAAACCAAAGAGTATTTGGAAAGTTCGGGAGTTGATCTTGACCCGTCTGGTATTAACAGTACATTTCTTCTTAATTCGTCAAACGTAGTAAGTTCGGGAGTTTATACGTACCCGGACAGGTCTCACCACGCGGGTTTCATTTTATTAACTCACTCAATAGCGTCACTCGATTGTTTCGAGTGACGACGCTAGAACTTTGGATGCCTTTCTATAGGTTTTAGTTAGTTAGACTACTTGATCCTGTTAAGCACGAGGTCGGTGGTCACCACTAGGGCCTTCTGGTAGGGCGAGTCGGTGAGCTCGGCCGCCAGCCGCGCAGCTTCCACGCCGTGCTTCCGTGCCAGGAAGCGCGTCTGCTCCAGCCCGCGAGACTTGTGTACTAGCTCGAAAGCCTTCTCCACGTCACCGGCCTCCTGGAATCGCCTCATGATCATCGGGTTCAGTTCTGGGTACTGAAAAATTAAATAGGACTATTACAGTGTGATGAACATTTCACATTAAAAATTACTTAAGTAATGAATGTCGTACACTTTGATCAATGCTTGTTTGAACTCTACTGAATGTTACGTCCGTTCACACAAACCGGCTCGGAGAGGAGAGCGGATTTTTATCGCAATTAAAATATAATTTTGTTTGATTGAAATAAGGTTTATTTTTACATTTCTCTTCTTTTGTTATTGGGAATGCTCGAAAATTACGCGCTTAGTGTGGAACGAGTGCGATATAAGTGTGTAATATCAGTGCTCTTGCAGCTGCCGGCCAAAACAGTCTGTGTGAACGGACCCTTAAATGGAAGCCAGACTTTAAAGAAAAAAAATACATTAACTAATAGCTGGAAGTCATAATCGGGAGAATATTGAGAGCGATCTATTTTTGTTTTTGATTTGCTACTTTTAGAAGTGTACCTTTTCACAAGCGAAGAGCACGGGCGCCGTGGCGAGACCCAGGCGCAGGTCGGCGGCGGTGGGCTTGCCCATGGCTTGCGCGGACGACACAAAGTCCAGCAGGTCGTCCACAAGCTGGAACGACAGGCCGAGGTTACGGCCGTACTGGAACGCCAGCTCGCTTGTCGCCTCATCCGCGCCGCTCAGCAGCGCCACCTATACAAATCATACATAACTAAGCGCCATCTATTGTAAGGTATTATAATTACGTAGGGGTATGTAAATTCGCCATCTCTTGTTGGTATCTCAAAAGTGTAACCTATACTAAGTAGTACGCCATCTATGTTAATTTCAATAACTGTAAAATAATTATCCAACAAGTATATAAATAAAATAAAGTAATAAAATCATTTTGATCGAAAACAAGTATGTTTGTCTTTACTGCACCCTATTATGTACCTAGAAGCGAGTTAAAGGTATTTTTCTTAATTGATACATAAATGTTTGGTTGTGGCATGTTCTTTTATGTAAATGCGTCTATCTAGCATCAATGGTGATGATGCGTTTGTACAATGTGTGTTAAAACAGCCTACCCTTACAGCGTTTTCAATAAATGAATGTTTAAATGTTTGCGCAAAACGTTCAGTAGTTTTTTCTACTCAAATAAATGTATTGGAATTGTCACAATTTGCCATAATTTTTATTGGTCGACTAGGTTGTTCTAGGTCTAGGTATGAAGATGTAGTTACCGCTTTGACTGAGTTGGCGATGAGCGAGGCGGTCTTGCGGTAGGTCTTGGTGAGGTAGTGCGCGAACCGCTCGTTCTCCGTCTCCTTGCTGCCGAGCTGCATGAACTCGCCCTGCACCAGGTCCGTCACCACCTGACAAATACACATTCACAATGTAATCAATAGATACAAACAAACAAAATCCTTAATTTTTCCCAGCTTTTTCATACGGATCAACGCATCTGTCACTTTTCTGTTTATGGTTCTATTATAATAAATCTTAAGATTTTTTTTATTTATTTATAATAATATTACTTGCTAAGAATTGTTTCCGTGATAAAACTTTCATTATACATAAATTATTTATTTAATGTTTTTTAATTGAAAGAGCATTGAGGCCAAGATTAATTTTAAGTTTAGAGTTATTTTTGTCTATTACAAGGATATAGAATTTATTTCTATTGTGTTTTACATAACCTGTCTGTAGCATATAAACTATTGAATTATTTTTAATGTTATACAAAACGGAAAATATTTTTTTCCAATCGTAGACACAATGGTTCGGGTATGACGAATACAATATAATTAAATAACGTAACCAGAATATCACGGTGCGAATTATTATTCAAGGTTTATAGGTTTTAATCGTAGGAAAACGACGCGCCGGACGTAGAAAGAAATCGTGGTTGCGAAATATCAGGGAGTGGACCAATATTGCCAGCGTAGAAAATCTATTTCGCTTGGCACAGGATAGGAATAAGTGCGCTGAGCTGACGGTCAACTTCCAGTAATGGAGAGGCACTCATAGAGAGAGATCTCTCTCTCTCTCTATGACCTATCTAGGTTTTATGTTGCTAAAATTAATAACGATTAAATATGTTAAGCTACAGATATAACTTATGTCACAACTTTAAATGTCTTCTTGGCTGTCGTATGACTTCAAAAAATAAGCACACGTGTGTTTTAAACTCGACAACTACAAAATAGACTTTAATGATTCGTACAATATACGACGGACACATTTTTCTGGAGTGACATTTCTTAATAAATTTAGGGACTAAAGCGCTGTCACTAATGACCATTATCAAATTATCTAAAATATATTATATTGGGACGAATATAAAGTAATTATTACACCAATTAGAATATCAAATTAAAAGCAACATATAAATATTTAGAACAACAAAAAATCAGTGATTGAATAGATTACAACAACCAAAATCTCTAAATCAAACAACGATAAACATGAAAACAACGATGAACAAATTGTATAGCTTCTCGTCAGATTGCAACATAATCACGTGAGGGAAAAAAACACAATGGCGGGATGTTCAAATTATCTGTGCTTAAGATATTTAACCTCAATGAATTAATCAATGTATGTACTCGAATAAATCAACACTTATAGAGTTATCTAGAAACGATTACATATTGATCGTTTTTCTTATAAATAGTCAAAAACGAGCACGAGCCGCATGCGATAAGGATTGGTTCACATGAAGCGAAAATGCTCGCGTGTTTTTTTGTGTTATTGACTACCTACATGTTGATACATTGTGTTCTGAGGGTTCATTAAGAACCGCGTACTGTCGTAATTTACAGTTTTTTTAACTCCATCTTAGATTCTACTTTCAGCCTGAACTCAACCTAAGCGTTCCTAGAAAATGTTTTTTCTACAGTTGTGAAAAACGTTTTATATTGTTTACTTTAGGTAATGAAAATGTAAAATTATTTTTATGGGATTTTGTAATAAGATACCTACCGGCGAACACCGTAAAATATTCTACGGATACAGAACATATTTTGTATTTTAATGTTATCTTGTTTTTATTATATCTGGATTACCCAACACTTGTAATATTTTGAAAGTTTAACGTATACATGCGCTTACCTGGCTGAGAACGAGCGTGACCTCGTCGCTGCGCAAGCGAGCTATCATCATCGACGCCACGGCGAGGATGAAGTCGCCGGCCATCGCCACCTGCAAACAACACGTCACAGGCTTAACAGGATTCCTTACGCATAATACAACAAAGACTGCCGATAGTAGTGAAAACGCAAAACAGGTGGGAAGGCGCGATAATAGGTCAAAAATAAATAATAAAGTAAAATAAACCCTTGTTAAGATACAAGGGTTTATTTTTGTTTATAATACGAGAAAAATTGTTCGTCTAAACTGTTCCAAATTCAGATAAGCATGTTGCTAACGCAATGTAGAGTATGTTGTACATGCGAACCTTTAATATTTTCCAACACCAAATATCGAGTAACGCGGCTAAAGAAGTTTTTACTTCCAAAAGGCCATTAAAGAGGCAAGCGAAGAGGAGTTCACTGTAATTCACGGTTGCCAAACCATTACAGTAACTACACGTGCTTCCGGCTCTTTACACCAGAAAAGATTTTTTTTAATTTACAATAAGAAAGAATACGAATTACTCTTTTTGAATTGAAAAATGAAGGCCAGATTACAAAAACAAATAGCAGAAATAAATACTCAGATTTGTTTAAGAAAAAAAACATTGTGGGAAATGAAAATCTAAATTGTTTTGTACAGTGCACGACCTATATTGAGGTACATTAATGGACAATGTTACGTACATTGTAAGGTAGCATGACTGTTATCGTTTATCTTGGTCAAATTATTTTGTTTCAATCAAAGCTAAATCAGCACGAACTTATCAAATATTAAAACTCGAAAACTTACGAGCGATAAAATAATATTTAATTAAAATGATCGCAATCAAGTGTTCAGACTCATTGCCAGTTGTGGCTGTGTATACATTCTAGTTTATAACTTGGTGTTTAAAAAGCAATTTGCTTTTCTGAGACCGTGATTAAAATCAGTTCAATGACAACTGCATGCGGTTTGACCGGCCTAGAACGAAGACGTAAATATTAGGTAATGTTAGACCAATGTAAACTTTGCGCAAATACTAACTTTGTACTGTCAAAAGGACTTTAGTCATTATGATTGGAATACCCGAAACGAGTTTAGATAGGTTATAATTTATGTAATTTGGTTCAACTGTGAAGGTAAAACTGAAAAACAACTTGTCATACACGTCGAAAATACACAAAATCTTTCCGGAGCATAGTTATGAGATTGGTACAGTTTCGACGACGAAATGCTTCGACGAAGGTGACCATCCAGACCACCATGCGAAATCTTGTACAAAGGTAAAGATATCTTACAGTCCCAGCACATCCTTCGGATAAGCCTTTTGTATAAGCTTTATCGACGGATGTGGATTATGCACATCTGTCTAAACATTACATGGTCGTTCATTATATATATGTAATGACTTACGACAAGAATATTGTAAACATTTTGTTTGTTTCTCCTAATAACGATGTGAAATTCTTAATCATCAACACAATAACAATGTTCAATGCTTTGTTAAATTTCATTCCATGCAATTACTCCGTACATTTTTGTTTTGGATCGAGTTGATTCTTTTAAAATTATTTGTTTGAAGAAATCAATCAAAATGTAAATGCTTAATCGTGTACACATAGAAGCGGCGATCGTTTCTTTAGGAGACAAGAAGTAGGTACTATAAATAATTGTTATGTGTACCAGTGGCGCTCATTTCTCCGGCTGCCATCAAGAATGTGTAGAAAGTTGTGATGCGGCGGCATACTAATGCAGAGTGCGGGCGTTTCGCCCGCGCCGCGGCCCGGACGAACGGACCGCGCGCGCGTTACCGACCAACACTACCATGATAATGCGGGATAGTCCTAATAATTTTAAATATATAGATAATACCAGCCAGCCAACACCGATAATCATTAAGGACACAGGTTAAGCAATTTGTGTACCATAATGGTTGTAGTTGAATAAGACTAGTAGCCATATATTGAACACATCATACACTCAGTTATAAGCATTAACCCTACCAAACCTCGCTCAACGCGGATAAAGATTTTTCAGTTAAAAAAAAACACTAGAATATAGTGAATATTCACTACATTATATAAGTATTCCAAGTTTTTACCAAATTTTAGAAGCCTATTTACTTCTCACCTGAAGAATCAAACGACAAACAAACAGCAACACTGTGTGAACACTCAAAATGTATTATGTACTTAATTTCAGTGCGCACTCTTGAGCTCATTCATCACAACATAGCTACCCTACACAACTGTTCTTCACTTCATTATAATAATTGTCGGGTTGATTAACTTATCGGTTACTTTCAAATACGCGACATTAAAGTATAAAGCGTAGCAATGACATTAACAATAGATTGTAATTTTTTTTTGTAAATAATGAAATCTAGTTCTGGCCAATGGTTGAAAATTTCTCACATCCCCACTTCTGAAGTATCCGTATAATTCCCGGCGTTAGCCTGGCAACCCTAAGAGGCACGCCGCTCATTAACAAACACTGGACACTGGTTAGCCTACATCCAGTGACCGGCTTGGCGCAGCGCACCTACTTACGACGGACGAGCGGGAACTGAGTGTATTAAATCAAATTCGCTATCGGATATTTAACCTACTTGCCAACTACCGAGAACTCTAAATCAATCATTTGGCCTTGCCGCAACTTCCGAACGATGAGCTCTATTGTAGCAGCTCGGATGGATCGTCGCTTGCCTGCCAATGCCACAAACCCAGTAACGAGATCATTAAACTATTTCGATAGCTAATTAACGGATGCCGTGTTACAATACCGCTATAAATTATTTCGCAACCGTTATTTATTTGTGTTGAATAAAATAAGTATGCGCTCACGCCCGTAATCCAGAGGGGTGAGCAGAGATCATGAATTTCCATTTGGCGCGATCCTGGTACACCTCTCTCGCTTCTTCTACATTCATACATCTACGCATACATGCTCGTCGGTTATTGGTGCTGCTTATATCGCCCTTTCCTAATAAGCCACTAATCTGATCGATATAAGTTCTCCTACGGCGTCCCCTACCAACACTGCAACTCACTTTTGCAACATAAATTTGTTTCGTTATTCTCTCTTCATTCATCCTTTCAACACCCGAACCACCGAAGCATACCTTTCTCAATTCTAGTCACAACATCCACTTTTAAGCCACACTTTTCCCCTATAATGGTATTTTTAATCGTATCATTCAATGTCACGTCTAACACACTTTTTAAGGATCGCATCTCAACGGCATTAACTCTACTCGAACGCTTTTCATGCCAAGTCCAGCTCTCACTTCCATACATTAAAGTTCCATATATTACATTATTTGTTTTGCTTTCCTTTTTATTACATTATCTTATTTAATTATTGGTATTTTATATGTAGGTAAATGAATAGCTTTTATACTATGCGTATCGACGCATCATAAGTCTGATCTGCTGAAAATTGGATTCAGAAAAACGTTATATACTCAACGACTTTATTAAATTTTCACCTGCAAGAACAAATCAATTGGAATAACTGAAACTAATCCAAATAATAGAAATTTCATAAGAGATAAATAAAAACGAAGTCCTTTTTGAATTTATTGAGACATGGAAAATTTTCCCGATAACTATAATAAAAAATTTCTGCAAAATTATTAAATAATCAAAATCGTCAAGCAATAGTTTATTCATATATTATATTATATATTTGGAAAATACAGAAAGTGAAAGCAAAATGATGCGAATGGCAATTTTCCTCGAGTACAACATTCGAGAGTGGGGGGGCCGTATCCGGGTCCAGGGTGACGTCACAGAGAGCCATCATGTCTAATTAAATATTAGCATAACATAACAGCTCGTTTACGCTCCCATACAACGCTAACATAAGAATCAACATATTAAAATGTTTAAGACTTCATTAGAATAATGAATACCATTCCAAGACCATCTGCGCACGTAACGTTTTGCAGATGAATCGATAACCAATAAATCTGAAATTTGCATAAATAACCAGTTAATACTTTTCGATTTGATGTCCATCAGAGCTCAGTAACTACTTTTTGCGTACATTTTCAACACACGGTTCATGTTTGTTTCCTAGTACTAACATTTTAGCTAGTTATTAGTATTTTAATTACACGTCTAACAAGGAAGTTGTCATTAAGCTTGCTTAAGGCAGGCAAATGCTTGGGGCAACAGTTCTGACTTCACTGCCTCTAACTTCGGTTTCAAATTTTTATGAGAAGAATGTAAAAATTATCACTGGCCTAAAATAAGTTTTTTTTTTAAAACAAGTAATAATTAACCTCCGTGTTTAAGTGCGTGTGAATAACCTAATTAATTTAATAGCGACTATGAGTAATTACCGTGCACATACATATAAAGTAGTAGACTAAGTTAATTCGTGTAAAGTTTTTACTTCAAAGATTTTTATAATATTTGGATACAATATTAAACATATCCAATATATTTTTGAAAAAGCCTCTTTGAAGAAACGTAGTGCCGACAAACAATATTTTATGATACATAGAACAATTCCTTGTTCTTGGATAAGTTAACAAAATTACATTTATGTTGTCGATAAAAACGACCGTATTCGATCAGAGGTTACAAAAATAGATGGAAAAACCACTGATATAGGGATATAGTGATGATCGAATGATTTTATTTTAATATTTCTCATATCGATGGGACAAGGAAAATGATAACAGTAGGGGAAGAAGGCAATGGTGCGGTTCGGTGCGCAAATCGCACGCATTTGCACACTTTCTGCCGCAGCTCACGAATCGCTGTAAAAACGTTGCCGTCACGCGCGTGCGCCGGCAACACGTAACTAACGTGACGCCGAACCAAATAATTACATTAACAACTGTAAACGTGAAATAAAACTAACTTTATTTGTTATCAACTTCAATAATTGATTTTAAATCGATTCATAAGAAATCCAATCGATTTAAATGCTGGGATTTTTTGTTAAACGTGTATTTTAAATGGCATTCCCAACAACAATATCAATTAACAACATTAGGAGAGGAGATATCTAAAAGTTATATGTGATTATGAATTATTTACTTACCAAAAGGATAAACTGAGACCGCTAAGTAACAGGTGTTTGATCAAGCTTAACATTTAATAATGCTGAGAAATCCTAAGCGAAGTATATAAAATGTAAGCAGAAAAGAAGCATTGAAACTACAATTACGTCGTCTATTGTCAAATATGCAATTCACCTTGTTTGTAATATGTTAGTAATTTTTATATCAAGAATAAAAAATGAAGAAGGTTCTTTAAGAAATCGACCTGTCATCAAAAGTCTGTTATTTCGGCGTCTGCGATGCCAGCTATACCCATGACGCATGATAAGAGTGAAAGGCTTCCACAAGAACGCGTCGAAAGTGTCTAACACGAGCTACATGAATAATTTACCAGAAAAATCTGTACGATTTCACGCTAACTTAATTCCGACGGCGTCAAGGTTTCTATTCTGTTATTCATTTACACCTGTACATCGTCATGATATTTCATTTAGGCAAAGTGACTGCGGGTCAAGCAATAGCACTTTGTTTTCATGAACCCATAATCGGTTATAAAAAAATAACTTAAGAATTAAAAAAAAAACAATAAAAATCTCTAAATGGCACATCCTTGAGTAAGAATTGTTAGATAGTTACAACATTCCAAAGCGGATCTTGCTGCGAAGTGGCAACTCCACTTTGCGAGCATCTGGGCTAAGTACTTTCGCAACACAGCCTTGACAGTGGTGGTAGGCAGATGGCGACGGACGGAAGGTGAATGTGGTGGGATGTGTGTCGCGCGGCCGACCTTGGCTCCCCCCTTAAACCCCCACCTAAGCCACAGTATCACGATGAATAAGTAACGTAACACAGCATCATTATTGTCTTTGAAATTCTTGATACCCATTACTACCTTTACTTTTATATCGTTACTGTTTGGGATACTTAAATATGCAGTTATACAAAATTATATTTAAATAAAAACATAACTGGTGGAATAAATGAAATTTACTTCATAAAATGTACGTAACAATAAATGTGTAAATCATAATTACACATTTATTGTTACGACACAGTGGTTAAATTATGAATACAGACCCAACCGTCTAATCAGTTGTAAATCAAGATTCTCACACTAGGCATAGTCTCTCAGAACCCAGTTCTAATGGTTTATCAAAAACTGTGGGTATTAGATGCAACAGTATTAAGAGGTCGAAACTTGTGCATTGTCCATTCATATATTTTGGTTAAAAATTCAAATATAATTTTATATAATTTTTTACTTTACTTACTAGATTTTATTTTACAATTTATAGAAATAGTAAATTGGAAAATTACGTGTCTAATGTTAGAGTTTAAATTCGACAGTTGGAGGTCTTCAAATATAACACCTCTACAAAATATTCGTTTTAGAAGACTAATATTTATTTTAATATGCTTCAATAAATATTCGTTTTAGAAGACTAATATTTATTTTAATATGCTTCAATAAACATAAATTGATATTGTGGCGATCAAAGTATATTTGAATTACCGACGATCGAGTGTTTCGTATCGAGTGACTGGCTGGCCCGATGCGATTGCGAAACATGCAAGCACGCCGGCGATTAGGGGCCAACGAGAGAGCCATCGTTTCGACACACCTGACTTTATATATAGAGACGTGTACCGGCAAAAATCTGGTTTTGCCGAAATACTACAAACCATGTTACTGACTACTCGTATATATCAAGTTAAGAGGTGCGGTCAAAACATAAGTAACTCAAGGAATTTACGAACAATATTTTCAAGCAACCTGCAAATTAATGATACCTACATATAAGAGTATAGACGATAAATGTCTGTAGTAAGTTGCATGTCATGTTTATATAGGTGTTTAGAGTGCCCTATATTGATATATCTGTCAATCGGGTGACGATATAATCCGATGACTTAGCCCTTTAACTAGATATGAGGTAGTACAGTTAATTAACCTTGACATGTAGAAGCCGAAAAAAGTTTTCACAACAACGTGGTGAAACATGATTGCGACAGAACCCGACTAGTTTTTATAAACAAAATCAATGTAAAGTAGAATTTACTTTTTGATTATCATATGTCAGCAACGATGTATTATAGAACTGATATTACAAAAATATTTATCTAAAAGTGTGGTTAGGACACTACTTTCAAAGTTTTTGCTAACGGGTTGTACTGAACTGACGTAAATTGTTTCATTGATGATCACAATAACATTCAAATTTTCAATTTTTTACATATACTTTGAGTCACGAGGTCAAATTGCGAGACACATATGTATGTTTATGATATTTAGTATTGTTTTAGTAACATTACAATATTGGACGGATATCGTGATAGTTTTCAAATTATTTTTTAGCTTCACTAAAAAAAAAATCTACTAAAATGGAAGCTTTTAACTTTACACTTATTCTCTACACTTATTTTTATAAACGCTCTTGTATATATGTTATTTGAATGCGTAATTATAAAGGTAACCGTACGTTACACTAGTTTTAGCCGTTGTGCGAGACAGTTGCGAGAGGGGCGGCCTCACGCGCCATAAAGTACTGTTACTGCAACCAGTTTAACACTGTTTATCAAACACGCCCAGATTCACGCGGCCAGACTCGCAGGTGGGTCAAGCGAGGAAAGTGTTGAACGAATTTTGCTTTCGATGGTACGATGTCATCTGCGGCGGAGTGCCAATAGAAAGTAATAGTTAACCTGTCTTTGTATATTTGAATCCGCTAATTATACAAATTTGTGTTATAAGTGGTAAGCTATAGCTTTGCCACTCGACATACGACAATCAAGTTTTTATTGTCAATTGAATCAATAGGATTTTATTTATCAGGTTGAGTTGACATTATTGATTTAATGAACTAGGCGAAAAGTCTAGTCGTTATAACAACAATTTACGGTTATTCCTGACTAAACGTTGTTGGCTTCTCCTCTATGACGGTTGTTCCACGTAATTTTAATACAAAGAAGCTCTATCGAAAAGTCGATACAATCGAGATAATTTTTCTTTGTCTTTGACCATCTGATTAATACTTTACAGTCGTGAGATCGATGATACAAATCTGATAAGAAGTTTATATCACTTCTCGTATTATATCACACTTCGTAGTCCGAAAATTTGCCAGTTAGTTTATGATAAGAAATCGACTGCGATTCCATTGTATTGATGAATTTATCATATGCAGAAATCCCTGTAACCATGTTAACAATGATTTTATTAATAAAATGGTAGTCTACATTAATTTAAAACTGCTTAAATAGATACAAGGAGTGTTCGACTTTGTAATCTTATCTTTGATTCGTAAAAAAATCTTCGACGTTATTTCAGGTATAATTATAAATCGAGTTGTTGAGAATATTATAGTAATACATAGGTGAGAATTCAAATTACTTTATCAAAACACAACAGGCAACTTAACATCTAAATTTTATTTTCACTTAAGCTTTTAAAGAATTAATTTGAAAGTAAGCGTATTAAAGTTGAAGGTGAAGTAAAAAATATAATAAATATATATCGAAACGTTTTCTCGCCTACGTTCATTGACTCTACTACGTAATGCAATTAACATTTAGTACTTGAACATTATAAATATTGACGTTACAATGCTATGAAATATAGCCGACTCCACATGTTGGAGATTTAGGTGAGTCTAACACTGTCGAAACATTTATTGACATTTAATGCACTATGAAAAATTCCCTTATAGATATTTTTAAACACGGACTTCCTTGACCTAACTTTAGTATCTCTCACATCCATATATCTAAGCATAAATACCGATCCGTTGCCAATATTTAGCATGTAACCAATATGATCGATATATATTCGCCTAAGGCCAGTACTGCAACATAACTTGCTTGCCTATTTTTTCTGCTTCATCCATCACGTTCAAATTTACATTTATTTACAACTATACTATTTAATATGAAAAGGTGATCGTACACCGATGAAAGTAAACAGTTGAAAAAACAACTAGTATTTATAACACATACCAATAGTTACGATTTATTCGAATCAAATCAGCATAGAATAAACAAATATGTCATCCTAACGTGGCATCTTTCATATAAAAGACATCAACGTTTTCACCGTTTATATTTAAGTTAAATTTAATCAAATTAGTTTCCTTGTAATGAATAGTAAACAAATGAGATGCATAATGTTACCATTGAATAAAAGAGAAAGTATTTTACATAATTTAAAAAACTTTAAGTAATATAACTTGCTATCGCTAAGTAAAAGTTAAACACGCATATTGAATTTAGATGTTATATTTCTTGACAGATGGTGAGATGAAACAGATAGTAAAAAACGTTGGCAATTTTATAACAATAACATGTCTTTATGTCGTTTAATATCAACTTAAATAAATAGATATAAGGATAACGGTTTGGCAACAATTACTTCTTACTTATTTTCCTGCTAAAGTTCTCGAGTATTGTTTAATGAATTTAAAATTCTACTTTCACGATCGAGAATCCAGTTTAAAGTTAATATGTGCGCCCGGGTTATTGCGTCAATTTAATTTGATTGCATATTATCACTCTATATACTAACCAGCAATAAATACTTTACATACATTCTCTAACTTAATACTTTCCTTTACATATGAAAGAGATAAATATAATTGTATTTAAAATCAGATTTACTTTAGAAGAAATGTCACAAGTCCTTATATTTGCATCTAAAAACCTATTATTTAAATGTATGTGCGTGCTCTTGTGCGTTTAAGAGGCATCAAGATCAAATTATAATTAAAATATATAATTGCACTCATGTCATAGTTCCTTTCTAGTAATATAGTACTCTATATATCAAGGGTGACCGTTTGTTTAGAACTATAATTAGCTGTCAAATGTTTCATTCTACTGGCGTTGCTAAAGGGTAAGGGGGTAATATTTTCAGTACCCGAACTAACTACCTGAATTTTTAATCAACATGCCATATATGGCCGAGATTGCCAATAGCCTTATTATTAAGGGTATAAGCTGCGAAACATCACAACATGGTCGTGGGTTCGAATCCATTCGTAATTCGACTATTCTCGTGCACCATTTTTAAGCAAGTTTAAGTTTGTTGGGTATGATTGAAAAAAAAAATATTTTTTATAATTTACTAATATTTAATGTACATGGCCGAGTGGGCTTGACGTCAGGCAGTACACCTGGACAGTATGGACTACGGTCGTACTGCCGACCCCACATAAAAAGTGGAACATAAAAAGTGAAATGGAAAAAGGGCAGGGAGAAGAAGATGCCAGATATTGGTGGCTATCACCACTGTGATCCGGTGACTATATAATGTCAATATAAAACCCTAAATCATAAGGTATTAATGATTAATTTCGATTATAAAAACTAGGTTGTATTATACAAATAAGGATATACAGAGGGTCCGTTCGTATGCGTTCAGACTTTTAATGTCAGACAAAGCTTAATGACTCTTACGTCAGTGGGAGAAGAAAGTGTGAATTCCATAACAGATTTCTTATTAAAGAAAAAAAATTACCATGTTTCTCTAAAGAGAAATAATGGAATATGAAATATATATTCATTTATTACGTCCGACATTTTCATTATTTCGTTTAGAGCACATTTGCAACGATATTACCATTCTAG
>JWHW01036121.1:426774-440316 GCA_000931545.1 Papilio glaucus | reverse complement strand
CTAAATAACATGTTTGTATTTGTATTATAATGCTGTGTCATTCCTTCGATGTCTTACCACGCAATCAAAGAATAAAAAGATATAGAATGTCTTAGAATCGATATTCGATATCTATTATTAAAATCAATGCTATATAAGTGAAGAGACTCTGCTTCCCCTCCATTAATCTACGGCTAGCGTATGGTGAAAGTCACCGCGCGATGACCGTCCTTCACAGGCGAGCGGTTGTCAGTCGTGCTTTACAAACTATCATTCATTAACGATTTTACAACGCTTAAGTAAATGATAACTTTACTGGAATCAAACATTTTTACATCACAATAAAATAGAATAAATAAATCTTGTTAAAAAAATATCTTGTTATTCATACCAATCATAATTGTAATAAAAAATTGGAGAACCGATCAAAATTTAAGGCGGCGTGTCGGTTATGTTACGACTTCGTAATGCGGTCAGGTCAAAGGAGAGGTCGCTAGGCAGAGAATCGGAATTGCGTCACGGTAGCCACTACAATATTAATCGATGTCCCGCAATACAACAGGCATGCGAACACTGATATGTATCATACATAATAATATTCCAGACGCGTACTATTCAATTAAAACTCGGTATTCCGCGGCATAGCAGACCGCTGAACAATAAGTTCGCGACATATTCTGAACAATGGTCGCAGATACGATAGGAATCGGCAATACGTCGCTGACGTTGACGGCGCATCCTTGACAACGTAGCCTATTGTAGCATTCGTTTATTTAAATCGCGTTAAAAGTAATATACGTACAGTTCATTGACCAGGATTTTCTGTTGTTATGCAATAAAATATTTTATTGACTTAAAAGAAACTAAGCGATTAATTTTCATCACGTAATTACGTATTGACGTTGTTCAAACAAAGCGTCCTCTGCGCATAGCAACATCTAACATGATTATCATCAAATAGACGCGCCCTGATATCGTAGGCGACACAAAGTTTACACATCTATCCGTAAATGGTTGGTTTAAATAAACGCCGTTCAAAAAATCAACATATAAAATTTTTATGACATAACTCAAATACAGGTTATTAGAACTATGGCCGATCCCGGAGCTGTGAGAAAACATCCGCGTGTAAGTGCAAATTAGTATTCGCATTTTCATACAATACATGGAAATTAAATGATAATTAATGTGTCAAGAGCACTTCGCGCAAATCACATTAGCGGCTTTGTTATGTGAATTATTTTAGGTGCGCTGTAATAATTTAATGAAAAATAAATAGAAAAGTACAGAATTTCGTTGATGTATAATGTGAGCTTATTTATAAATAAGAAAGAAATATTTAAAGTATTTTTTTTTTCATTATAAACATCATTTTAACTTTACAACCGAAATCGATCTATTAAGTTTTTAAAGTTATTAAGTTTAAATATTTTCTATACTAATATTTTTTTTAATAAAGACAGACCTTACAAGTACGTTACATCATTTGAATTGATCACTGGAAGGGCTAAGCTACTTTAACGTAAATGTCCACAACCATAAGTGTACCAGAGCTGCAGAAACAGACAGGAAGCAACGTGAATGACATTATAAGCTTGTAATGGATTCATATGAACGTGTGAGATCACATCAGCGCGCGCCGCAACGCATTCGTACTGGGCATTTTTTCGTGAAGGACGGCCGGCAACGCGGGGCGCGTACAAGTTGCGTTAATAAGACGGACGAGATTCCACTGCTATAGGTTCGGATCTAATGGGGCCTTCGTGTCTCTACGCAGGATCGTCCTTTGTTACATTCCGTTTCTATTCAAATAAGTCTAAGGCGGGGGAATACCAATGAACAATCGGTATCATTTGGGAATTCTGTTCGATTTGAATTTATTAGAATACACTGATAAAAACGTAGCCTAATAAACTTGTAGCGTATAGTTTTACAATGTCTTAATAGGTCGCGCTTTTTAGGTAAAACCAATAAATACATAAATATTTAAGTTAGTACATGTGTATTTCGCGTCATATGAAACATATTTTAATATAATTTAAATTAATCAGTACATTGTCCGCTATAAAAGCAGATGCCGTCAAAATTTTATTTAATTTAAAAAAAAAGCAGTTTGTGTTCTTGCGAACGGTCGCATTGCCTGTATTAAATAAAACTGACCCCGATCGTATATTGTGTCAGGCCTTACGAAAACCGCCTTGACAAACCTAATGGACGGAATAGCTTTAACAAATATATTTATTTAAAGAGGGAATTATTGCACAACGATCGTGTCGGAGCGTAATACCACATGCACGTACTCCATTTGCATGACAGGCGACATCGATACACAGCATTGAGGAACTCTACTAGTCTATTATTGGCACGAAACTTACAGCTAATTCAGACTACTGTGAAAACACAGTTATGGAAATATAAACATAATTACGTGCAGTGCGATTATAATTGAATGTTAACAGGTAGTCTGCTTTTTATTTTACACAAGTGTTGGGAATATTAAAGTATTCTTTGCTTTCATAATAAGAAATCGGAAAATTCTTAAATATTAAAATTAAATTAAGAACACTATTCAATAATGTACACCTCCTTGTACCAGGTAACATTAATTTCTAATGCTTACGTAGAAACATTCAAATAGATTTGAAAATATATACACAAAAACAGAAACAAGATGTAGTTACATTTTGTTATTTTATTATGTATTGTTGTAAGATAAAACAATATATATTCCTTTTCGTTTCCAAATGCACTGTAATGATTAATTAATGAACATTTTTAAGAGCATCGCCGTAAGGTTCACAATCGTATATGGATGAGGAGGATGAGGAATCTATTGAAGCCACCAAGACCATACTATATGTAAATGTGTAATCCCTGTTCATCCCATTAGTTCTTTTATCACGCCTGAGTATTCTTTATCTTTTTATTTACTGCAACCTTTACATTTACATTTAAAAGATGCATTTTTCAATTTAATTTGTTACATTAAGACTTTTGCACACAAACACCTTTTTTCTTTAACTAATAACACAAGATAAGTACAAAACAATCAGTTATCAGAAAAGTCATACATCGGCTAAAGGTCTATAAGTTATCAAACATATGAAGTAAAAATAAATTGAGGTGGTATCAAAAATGCTATTAGAGTGCCGAGAAGAACTTTCACCGGGGGGTCGCCAGCTTTCGACCATCGCCTCGCAGGCATCGGGTCTCACCACAAACATACTATGGGTGCTACAATGAAACTCTTCAAACTCTTTTCGACCAATAATCACCTTTATACATCAAAATTTACGAGCTATATTAGCTTGTAAGCTTTCATTAGCTCGATACGTCAATACATCCATAATACGATAAAGTAGCTCCGTCTCGTTTCCTCGAACGCGCGAGAGAAAGGTTCAACGTCTTACATTGTTAGTACGGATGATGCGGACTACTTCCCACAGCTTGTATTATTCTTTTTATATAACTGGAGTACGGACCTGCTCCTGACTCAGTGACCTAAATGAGTTTATTCAAGTTCAACCGCGGTACGTAGAAATTTTATCTTATTTTCCTCAGATTATGAAATGCTTTCCCGTATATCTTTTCTTAAGTATTACATAAATATATTTCTTTCTTTTATGTTGTATTAGCGTACGATGTATATTATACGTGTGATGTCATAGGCAAACGAGTAAGTAGGTCAAGGGTATGTAGATTAAATATTTGAAATACTTGAGAAGTTGCCAGTGTAAACGACCTTTATTACAATAACATGATATAAGAAATCTCACTCGGGGAGCTTCAAAGGTAAAAACCATTTGAGGCTAATATTTAATAAAATAAAGGTATGTATCATATCATGTATCAACACTTATCCGTTTATGAAGACTGTATGGGATGTCTCCACCTGACAATTAAAAGGCAAAGGTCAATTCGTTGCTCTACCATAGCTCAATGCTTCACATTTAGCACTATCTAGGTGGTAAGGAATTATGTTTCACTACAGGCACGGTAACATAAATACCAAATGGAAGTTGTATTTTAAATTTAAATTGTATTTTAAATTATCTGATGCAAAGTAATTATTTGGATCAATCATCCACACAGGCTACAGTCGTGAAAATTTACAACTGTTTATTGCATTGTATCGGATAATACAAATATTGTTAGACTTTTGACATAGATTCATTCTCCCACCCACGCCCCATCTATAAAACCAAATTAATTTAAGCGTAATTTTTTTCTTTCTCTCTGTTAGTGTATAGTTTTTAGTAAATAATTCAACCTCAATTATGATAAAGGGATTTTTTTAACCCTAACTGTTCTCAGTGAGACAATCTTTAGGAAATTATAGTATTTTTTACAGTTTGTAGTACACCTTACTATTTTTTATTTTCTGTTTCTGTATATCTACTTAAATATATAAATTAATTTATTAATTAATGTACGAATTTAGAGAGCAGCGTACATTATAATACAAGAAATTTACAAAAACAAAAGGGAGTTAAAAGTAATATGTGATTGGGAGACAATGAAATTAAATATGCGTAAGTATGAAATTGTACAAATCAAACAGATTAATGTTTACGCAACAAATGAGTAAACAGCGTGTATGTTTACAGGCTAACTCAAAGTCAACATTGCTAAACGTACGCAACTCGCATAAGCGAGATCAAAATCTTTAACAAAGACTTTAGATTCTTTGGCGATTACGATAGTAGTGAGATGACTGAGTCAACGAAGGAATTCCATTGACGGAAAGGTATTGCTACAGGTCGAGCTCTGACTAACAATACTGTACGAAAACGACCTGATCTTAACCCAGATATGGACCTCGGTGACACGTTAGGAATGGTTTTAACATTTGCAAGATTAGTCATGCATATTTTTTTGAAAAGTTTTAGCAATTGTCTGCTAACACACTCTAATCCTATTTCAATTCTAATAGGCAAATTTCCACTGATTACAATTTAGTTTAGTGCCCATTAGAAATTAAAAATATGCGCTCACACCTGTAACACCGATGGATAGGCAGATTACGGATTTTCATTTGGCACGTTGATCCTGGCACACCGCTCTCGCTTGTTCTACATCCATACGCATACAAGCTTGTCGGTTATAGGTACTTATTATATCCCATTTCCTTTGTTTGTCATTTATCTGATCTACATATAAATCTCCTGAGACGACTCCAGCCAACAGTGCCACTCACTCTTGCACCATAAATTTGTCTTGTTACTCTCTGGTATTGTAGATTAAGGAAAGTGAAAAAATGTGGGTTCTGTTTTTATTGCCACTATTATTTTACGTTTATTTTACATGAATCCACCTGGCCGAAGAAAGTTCTGGGCTTCTTTTACCGACTTATTTCTCGTTATATTTATGTTTAATCTTTTCATTATACGTCACTAACGATCCGCTTTAACGGTATGCATGTAATTGTTTTATTTATTAAAATCTACATATAAAACTCAATAAGAAGAAAGTTACACCGTGGGCGGAGCCGTGCGTAGTTCTAGTTTAGGACTATAAATGTTTAATTGGTGAATAAATTATCGCCATCCCAGATTATCTATGCGGCACGTACGCTCCTAGATGTCGCGACAAGATCATCCCATTGCATTACAATGTTAATTTGCGTATAATTAATTACGTGGTTTTTCATTACAAACATACTATGCATCCTATTAATAACAGTAAACCCAACAAGCATGCAAAATAACCGCCCGTATAGACGATAAACTAAGAAAATCTACATGTTTAAAACAATAAATGTTTTCTACGTAAAAATATAATTTGATATATTTTTATTTGACGACAGACTCCTACTTTGTCGTATTCGGAGCTAAACAATTTAAAAGAATCTAATTTAATTTAACTTAAAACTTTAGCTTTAAAAGTTCAGATTAATCACATAAATCACAAAAAGCTAAAAGGTTATTTATTATATTAATCACTATAGAATCTAAATCAGTATTTAAATGACTATAGTAATATTAACAGATGGCTCGGACGCTTGACGTTACAATAGAAATCTATTAAGTTTTTATTAGGTATGTCATAAAATATTCGAGACATGGTCAGATAGTCCGACGTATATTCGCAATATTATTTAACCAGATACATACATAAATCGAGAAGTACGACATTTAATTTGCATGCCACATTAAAAACGTTTCTTCCAATGATGAAAAATTAAAAAAAAATCCCTAAATAAGACGCTGATATATTTTATGTGTCCGAGCAAAATTTGTTCGGGCAAATTTACGATGAAGGCGTTAAATACTACGTCGTTGTTTTAAAGTGTGAAGTAATATTCAAACTTTGCAACAGGATATGAGCATTATCTATTAGAATAACTTAATTGTACATACTAAGCAGTTACATACTACAGACAACATGTGAAGATAAGGATTGCCGTGATTTCCTTACAGCACGAGTCTTCACTACCTTCATTGACCTTACGAACGATAACCTTGTTTTTCACTACGCGCGAAAAGAAACGTTGTCCAGTCTTTTGTTGAAATGCAGGAGCCACTTTATGTATCATTTATACTTCATTCAAAGTACCACAATAATTACGATTGTACATGATTACTTTATAGGATTTTCTTTCAGTTGATGTTAATATCGATGATTTGGCACTGGATTATATCGTAGTACGTTATTATACGATTACACAAAAGGTGCAGCGATTACGCAATCATTAGTCGTAAGATGATGTTTTACCTTCTTATGGTTCCAGAGCACGTTCACCGAGGGCTTCCCGCGCCGGAAGTCGCTCTGGTCGATGACGTCATCGTGGATGAGTGACGCCGAGTGGATCATCTCGCTGATCATTGCCACTTGCCGCTGTGACGGCAGCAGTGCACTGTGGAATCAAGTCAATATTAAACATGACAGATTTATAAATTTTTTTTTATTAAATGTAAGCGACTGTTAAGCTATCTACGCATAAAAGCTCGTCGGTTACGGGTACTACTTATATCGCCCTTTTTCAGTATGTTACTAATCTGATCGATATAAGTTCTCCTTGGACGTCCGCTACCAACGCTGCCACTCACTTTTGCAACATAAAAGAAAGTTGAAATAGTACTCATATACAGGTATACACAAGTTAAAGACGCTATTTTATAACTTTATATTTTATGTACTTTGTGTCTATACTGTAAAGAAAAATACATTTAAACCATAAAAAATTACACAATAAACTCTGCGATAAAAGTAACGACCATAATTTGTACACATAAAAAGTTAGTTAAACCCTAGTACTATGAATATATGTGCACATATTATAGATGTACCTAATCGAAAATTAATGACTGAGATAATGAAAATCATCAAAATAATATAGGTACTTAATTTAGTTTGACAATGGAATAACGACGGTGGGATCGAAACCCGGCTTTACTGTGCCAATGTGGTTGTATTTTTCTAATAATCGCATAAAAACCTCACTAAAATGTATTCAAAATTAGATTAAGGAATATATCAGCTCAGTATCCAATGAAATGTCAAATGTAGAAAGCGCGATCAACAGATGGCCGACCTTATAGCGTGAAACAATAAGGGAATTGCTGCTTCATGCAAAACATCTGGAACTGGGTTGTTTACGAAAGCCAGCAAACTGTAGTGTCGACGGTTGCATGCAAAATGTTAACATTACAAAGTTGTTCTAATAATGTTGCATCAATTGCCACTAATGCCTACGATGCACTTGTATTCAACTATTAACGTTTGAACTACAAAAAATAGAAAATTAAACGAATTTTTATTCGAATTTAGGAGTTAAATTATATAATTTAAAGGTTGGAGTTTATGGTAAGTGGTTCAGATTAATGAGGGGAGTAGGCCATAACAAAAAGCGGTGGGCAAATAGGGTTTAGTAGGATTTAAAAAACAAATTGGTATTTGCGGAAACTACTATCTTTAGCCCAATGATTTCTTAATGGCTTACGGCCCCATTCAAACAATGTACGAAATGCTGCTTAGTAGCAGAAACGACGTAGCTCGTAGCCATGGTATCCTTGAAAGAATAATTTGCGCCATTTGAGGCTTGTTCTCGTGTCTACACATTAACTTACAAATTAAATAAAGGTGGTAAATACATATTTGAATAGAGGAATTAAGTGCGTAACTAATATCCACTCGATTTTTTATGAACAAATATTTGAAAAACCCATTGACAATCCTTATCATCCGATGAAATATTTAATTATGATAATATATTATTATTTATAATAAATTTAAATGTAAGTGTTTATAAAAAATATATATAAGTTTATTACTACTAAATATTATTATAGGTAATTATGTCGTCAAGATAAAAGAGAATATACTGCTATTATAACTTGGATTCACAGATTTAGAGCGAGCTGAAGAAAATACAATATCATTAATGTTCAACGGCAAATGGATTTCATTGAATGGCAGTGTCTACAAAAGGTACTTAATCTATGTTTATGAATTTTATGGCAAAGTAATATTCAAGCAGCAAAGGTGTGTTAGTCATCGGGCAATAATGTGATATTTGTAACGATCAGTTTGTCTCGCGTATAAATAAACTCAGTGTTTCTTTTTTGAATTTTATACCTTACTATATAACATCTACATGGAAATATAATTAAATTATCATTATAGAATCCATCAAGATATATACTAAACAAAGCAACATCTCATCGATGAACAGAGCCTCGAGTTTTATTAAAATGTTTGGCTTGGCCATTTATGTTTCTATAACGAAATCGCCAATCCCTAATTTTTAGCATAAATCCGAGCTCAGCAAGGGGCTTGGCTCGAGTAGAATTCTCAGAACTTTTTAATAGTAAAAGCAAGACCTCGCGAGTCTTCTTCGTGTATGCGTCTCAGTTATTTTGGACGATTAAGTATCAAGACGACGCCGGACTTATCAGTTTAGATGCACAACCATGTAACGCTGGTAGATTGTCTTTCTCTAAGGTGCATAAAAAACGTAAGAATAAGTAATTTATTACAGTAATAAACATTAAGTTCTTTCGTTTTATTTGAAAAATCTGTTTGTTAAGTTATTCTTAAATATGTTACCTTGATTGTTTCAATAACGGTTATAATAAAATTAGTTTGACCAATGACCATCATTATCTTCCAAACTTAAAGATTAAATTTATATTGTCTTTATTCATCATATTTTTGAAGAAATTGTAAATGCCAATATCTTTTACAAAATATATTTAAACATAACTTGATAAAAGACACAATGATAACTCATTTATCATTTTAACGTTGATCGAATATGAAACTTGATCATGAAATTTCAAAACATAAAAGTTATCCCGCTCTAGTAACGGCTTTTCTTAACCATCTTCAGATAAACAGAGCGAAACGCGATGAGCAAACTACTTATTTACGTATTCAAAAAGAAACAATACACATAAATGGCACCTTTCAGTTTGAATATTCCGATCATGGCGATCGGTGCGAGTTATATCAGGTGAACGTGAATGTATTAATGAAATAGAACGAACCATTAAACCGCTTCGTAGGTACATTGTACGCAAATGAGATTCACCGTGGAATTTTCCTCATCCCCTTTCAACTAACCCATGTGATAATATGTCTAACATCACAGGATATGCTTAAGGAAAAGTAAATTATTTTATGTCAAAGAAGAGTTCGTATTCTCGTGCTTAGAAAAGATAGCTGCTGCGACCCGGGTCGGGTTATATACCCAGTAGAGAGAGGAGATAGGTGTAATAATCTCTACGAATATTAGATGAAGATGCTATCTGTATTCGTGACCGATGAGCATGATCATGGATACATTGATAGAAACGCGGGAGAGATTTATCAAGTCGGACCAAAACGAAAATTCGTGATTTCGTTTTGCCACTATCGTAGGTAAGTACACGAGTGCTGTTATTTTTAAATTTACCTTACTTTCTATACTTTGAACTTTACACTAAATGAATGATTAAACTAAAAGAATGATTATGTAGACACATAGTATTGTTGCTTAAGGTATTGGTGGTATGGTAAATTAATGAAATTTACCATGGCTAGTTATGTTGCATTACAATCTTCGTTTCCAATCAAAGTCGTGTGAAAAAGTTCTATGAGGCGTGTGTGAAGACCATCAAAACAAAACGTTACGATCAAGGTCTGTTAGACATTGAACTATGGCTCTTGAGATGAGCGATTGCAAATCGAAAAGCGCGGACTTGAAATTGTGCAATGAGTTCATTGAATGCTGTGTTGCGGACGACCTTGCTTTAAGTGTTAATATTCAAGAGGTACCGTTTTTATGTTTATATTTAACGACTGAGCATTATTTGAAAAAATATTTTGTGCTGCATCTTAACGTAACATATCGAGTTTTATTAAGAGTTGATTATCTTCTTAATATTTTTGAATAGTTAGTTTAGTTATATAGGCAATGATATTTTATTTTAGTTTACTGCCATAACATATTCAACTATGATAATAAACTTAAATTAAATAGGAACCGTTAAAAGTTAAAATCAAATTATAAAGCAATAAGTTTCTCATAAAAATTATTTCATTCTCAAATAAAAAATAACATAAAGTATAATTAAAATTATTAAATTAATTATTTAGTCAATTAATTTATCGTTAAATAAAAGTATTAACAACTAAGTGCGGTTAAAATCATGTGTCGAAATCATTATCGGCAAACTGATGGCATTAAACAGTACTTAAGGTATATTAAATCGACTTTAAATTGTGTGTTAACTACTTAAACTATTTAAATTAACGACAATTGTTATTAAGATATTCTCTTATTTTGTTTCGGTTACACTTTGATAAGACACACACATATATATTATGATTAATATTTAAAGTTAAGATTCTTCTTAAATAAAAATGAGATATTTATACATTTATACGCGTTAGTTGATAAAATTCAATTTGAAATAGATTACACGCTTATACGTTATAGATTATGTTTGTCAGGTATCCGTATATTTTTTAAATATGTTATATATGACAGATAAGTATAGCACGCATTTGTGTTATATATACACTTTTGAATAAAAAAATATAAATGAATCTATTAATGAACTGACCTGTTTTCGCCGTAGACGTGGTAGTTGACAGCCCGCGCCATGAGTATGGCGACCATCGGCCTGAGCGCCTTGCCCTGTCCGTCGAAGTAGTATGTAGCTATGGTGTTCAGTTCCGCTTGGTTTGTGTTCCGTTCCAGCTCCTGTTGATTAAAACAACTAAAGTTTAGTTGGCATCTTATTGAAATAATAAAATTGTTCAAACTCTAAAGGCCATCGTGATGTTCTCCTGTCGACAAACAGTTGAGTGCAAAACTCGGCAGCGTTCTGGTTTCAAATGCTTCAAAGCCTAATGATATTTAAAGGATTTACGAAATGGATTAACATCCAACTATTTCCATTGCTTCAAATTAATTAGATAATGATGAAAAACTGAAACTGTTGAGTCGTTGTTGATTTTCGAAAGTAAAATTGTTCATGCAAAACTAATGCCCAATACTAACCGCCTGGAAATTTTTTTATTTTCAAGTACTCTAATAATCGCATCGTTTCAATTAATATTTTTATTTAAAAAACGCGACATAATTTACCGTAAAACCATATTTCTTTTTCATTCTTAGCGATAAGTATAGTTAGTGAACTAAGTATAAATATGACAAATGTGAAAAGTATTTTAAAATGAATACGGCCTTGTGAATTCTGTAAGATTTAATTTAGAAACAGTAACTCATCAAGATTTTGTAACAATCATTCCCCACAGACGGACGCCGCAAGGTCGTCGCAAGAGCTAGAACGACAATGAGTATCACTGCGAATAATTTTCTTAAAAAATAATATGGGGAATACAGATGGGAGATAAATTGACAGTCCATACTGTAAGAATGGTAGACAAAATATGTCTTTCATCATAAATAAAAAATATTTCACTAATAGAAAACTCTTCTATCGACGAGTAACCTAGGCAGTAGTTTTTTTAACTATCTACCCCGAGGAATCTTGGCATCGGACATGCGGCTACCCGTAAAAACTATAGACACAGCATGGACATAACACATTCACAAAATGCAAGTGAGACGACAGAACTCCAGAGCCTAGCCAATAGGGTCAGCTTTCCACACTTGTATCAGACATGTCCTAAAAATGTCCGTAATCAAGAGACAATAAATATACATGGATTTCCAAAGGAAAAACTAATCAGAAAATTTAGGTTTAAATTACGCCTCAATTGACATAGCCTCAGTTACCTTAACTATTCATTGTAACTAAGTAATCATACACAATAAATAGAACGATAAAAACTACTATTTAGATTTACTATTACTAAGACTGTATAGTGTGCATACATAATGGAGAATACCTTATACATGACGACTTTGGTTTATCCCAAATATTTTCGATAAACACTATTTAAAAAAAAAACAGAATCAGCAATTTCATCTGCATATAACTCGCTTAGACTTATTTTATCAATTCCTTATTATTCATAATTTACCGATAGTTGTCTATGTTTCGATTTCTATACGAAGAATTTAAAGTAAAATGATCTCAAACAACTATACCTATGTACGTTTAAAATCACGTATTTGATGGTGAATTTCCCGGAGGCGTTGCTTCCCGGCGAACAACCATATTCCAACTACATGCAGGCATCGAGCGTTATAATGAATTACGATATGAATTATTGAAGTACATCAGTCTTTCGTATTTTTATAAGCTCAAATTAAATTTATGAAACGAAACTTTTCTACTTCCTAGCAAAAATTCAGATTTAAAAAAATCTTTAGCAACTAGTGTATGTTAACAATCAGTAAATAAACAAGTGCAAGCAATGCTTATTGTTAATATAAACCTCTCTTCCTTCTTAAATTTCATTTAATTTTTATTTTTATACGTGTTTTATCTGTACATCAATAACATTCTCTTTTTAATAATAAATAATATTAATATTTACTTATGCATTGTATCTACACAATGATTTATAGTATAAATTGTAATATATCGGACTTAAATACAACTTCATCCCGATTCGAAATATCCCGAATACATCGAACAATAGTGTCTTTCACTCTTCAAATGACATTCATATAGAAATTATGAATGTACTCATAGTCCAACTGCCACCAAATACATTACGCGACGCTTCTATTAATGTCATACAGAGATATATAACAAACCAAATATCTCATTGTAAAAGAACCTCTTTATATTAAAGGATAATACGAAGATTGATGTTTATGATTTAGACTAATGCAGTCACTGACATCGTAATTATAGAGATGCTGAACTTAAGTAACGAACTCTAAAGTGGAACCATTCTAGTCTAACATATAATATTAGACGTTTTACGGACGATAGCTTTGTCAGTGTTAGTCAATACAAGATGTGATCATTTAATTAAGCATTTAAACCAGCTTAACTTAACTTCTTGGAATAAAACACTCGTGTCCGATTAACACAGCTCACTCTTCTTTTTTAGTGTAGGTATCATAGTTATTTTTTTGCCTGCCGCCTCCATACTCTTGACCTTGTAGTGGAGGTTTAGTGGCTCCGGGCTAGTCCGCAAAGGATAACAAACAAA
>JWHW01036121.1:401392-415052 GCA_000931545.1 Papilio glaucus | reverse complement strand
GCAGGCCATAAAAACTGTAGCTAAAACATATACAGTATGAACTACACGATGATACTGTGCTAGGGTCACCCACATGAGTGGGGAAAAGGGCAGGGAGATGATGATGATTATTTTATATTGCCATTTATCATTATCATTAATTCTCTCCTCTCTCTTTACTACTGTCCCAATTTTATCCCCTTCAATCATGCTTCGTTCCGTAACGGGTCTATCATCAAGATTGTTAATCCATCCCGTGTAAATAAAACTCATTCAACTATGCCACTTTTTTACCGTTTAAGTTTTTTTCCATTATTTAAAACACCATTAAATTCGTTTTGTATGACTTTACTTATGGTAAAATGTTACTTTACTCGTTGTAAAAAGCCATTAATTATTGATAAAACTCAATAATAGATTATAGTTAGTCTAAAGGACGTAAGACAGATTGTGTGATTCAGTCAGTGGTCCAGATCGTGCATAGCAGGGAAGGGCCGCGTGCCCTTAGCGGCATGCCGGCGCGGCAGTGACCGCGATCCGGCTGTCGCAATCGTCTTTATGCAACTGCACGAGTGCACGCACCTGATGGGCCCCTTGCATTGCAAAACGCAACGCGGGCGTCGCACGTATGCACTCAACTACGTACAAGGAGGCCTAAATTATACAAGGGGTGTTTTTGCTGTCTTCGAAGAAAAACAATTTGTCTCTTCATACCTATCATTATGGCCGATAGGTGCGATATTTTTAATGGTGTCCCATGAAATTAACTTTGATTGCGGTGATAATGACGAAATTCATTTTTAACGACCGTCGGACTCGACTCGAGACTACTCGAGTTATAAGTATGCTTTTCATTCATTACCATCATCACACATCGTGTGAATCGTAGCGATTGAGCTTGTCACGTCGCCATCTGATGATATTAGATGGTATGTCACGTGAACCCAATAATTCGAATTGCCTACAGCGCACTTCAAGCCATTCCATAGCCAAGAAACTCAGTAATGTATCCATACTACAATTTAAATGCAACATATACCTAGACGGTTATTTTATATGGGACCGACTATAACCGGTTTAAGTATCACATCATTTTAATCGCAATGCAAAAGGATCAAAAAATCTACAAAAAACAGAAAGATTGCAGATACGTTGTCAGCTTTTTTTTTTGAAAGAAAAACGGAAGTAAAAACATAAAAAGAGGGAAGTGTGACGACAGTTTTGGGCTTCCTGTTAACCTCACTCATTAGGTGTGTTAAAAATATGTGAAAAGATGTTTTAACCATTCACATCCCTTTTTATTTATACTTTAAAAAGGCTAACATGGCATAAATGTTAATATGCAGTATATATTATCTTTTTATCGGGCTTAAGGAATGTCAATTGTTATTGAAGAGTAATTGATTTCAGGTTAAGTAAGCGTAAATATTGAACGTTAAGATTTTTTGCAGTACATCTGCGACAACCATTCATTTATCTCGTTTGTGTTTTTCTAAATTGACTATCGGATGAATTGAATACAAATTGTTTTCAGAAAGTCAACATAATTAATATAAAAAAAATATTTTGGCGGTTTATCATGTTCGCTTTATCATTTATTAATTATATCTTCAAGAATATAAGAATGCATAAAATTTAATTTGAGAAATATGTTTAATCTTCATTGGGCTTACAGAAGTGACATCACTTCTTTTCAGACTGATTTCAATTTAAGTAACCGTGTGTATATATTTACTACAAGACACAACATATAAAACAGATTTTTTTTTCGCGTAAATATACAATTTGAATAATAGTCTAAAAACATATTTTTTATCGTCGTTATCATTATCACTCTAAAACAGTGAGCCACTTTACAAAAATACGTACCTTCAGTGTGTATCAATAAATAAATAATTTAGATTGCATTTTCCTTGACATTTAGAGTACAAAACTAAATCGATGACGCATATAAAATATAACAGAACATAGAAAAAGGTACTCAGCACTTATACAACTCTCAATGTAAATTGCAAAAAGTGATTGGTCGAGCGACCTCCGGCATAGACAAACCAACCCAATGTGTACCCTAGGCGACAAAGGTCGGACCGGCAATTAAGCGTGAACTGACTTCATCAAAAGCGAACCTTGCTCGCTACAATAACTCTGCACATTAACTGAATCGACACACGTAATTGCTCACTAACAAACGTTGATACATTGCGCAACAAAAGTGATAACATTTTATTATGTTTTAATGAGGTCCTATTTAATATTTTAATTACTTAAACTCCTTTTTTACCAAAAATATATTATTGTAATTAATTGTATGTGATGCAGTGACCGTCAAATTGTAGTCCCTGATTGACATTAGGTGTACGTGTAACTTTACTCACAAACAGATGAATTTGTTAAGATGTGAATTATATCCTTAAGTTATTTGTAAAAGTCGTCGAAACGTCGTAAACAAAGCGCCAGGCTAGGAACTGAAAATGACTACAAGCAACGCTAAATTTAAATTCGTTCACACGAACGTTGCCACGTTGCCGGTCCCGCTTGCGATAAAAGGTGTGAATCCTTTTATATTTTAAGAATGTCAGTATAATTATTTTGCTTGTAATGAAAACTTGTCAACTTCGCGTTTCAACAAACACTTTCATTCAGTAACCAGTTTCTTAGCCTCCGATTATCTTCACTCGTCACACAAAATACGTCATCATCGATATTTCATCGGTCAGCAGCGACACTTTGAGGTACACTGCCATTCGTTTGAGACATATCACTTTAGTTACAATTAATTTCGATAGTAAAATGCGACTTTATCTTAAATATATATTGTTTTTTTAATAGATTACACAATTAATTGTTCTGTTGGGTACACGCCTTAGATATACAAACTATTGAAGTACGAAATTGAGCTCAAGCCTAATATTTAGGCAACATCCTCAAGTAATCGTGACGTGAATATTAATTACTTCCATACGATTTCACGCACGTCATAACAATGTTGCCTGGCACCTACGTTAACGCTACCATCCTTATTTGAACGTCTTATTTAGCCTTATAAAATTTAAATACAATATTAAACTAACACAGACAAAAATCAATATTTGTTTAATAAATTGTTTAAATAGTTTATCCCCACCCTTTTCTCATTTTTTTCCCAGTACAAAGTATTTTACATTTTTTCTCATTCAATCTTAAAATAAATGTAACTAAGCATTTGGAAAATAAGAGCTCTTTGACAGCTTGGTGGCATTTTAAACCAAGTCCTTAAAATCTTAGGTCAGAGAATCACTGACTAAATGCACGATTCAAGCAAATAAAATGTTCTTATTCCTTAACAATGAATTACTTTAATTAGTTGGGACACACGTTTAACCAAAAATTATGTAAGGAAATGAACAAACAATAAAAGTTACGAAGAGCTGTGTCAATGTTTTATTAACCGTCAATATTTTTTTAATTTCTTAACCAAAGACAACAGAATGTGCTGCTATTTGTTGGTTGCTTAACAAACCTAAATATTTCTAAAATTAAACATTTACCTTTAAATATCATATGGCCGAAACATTAGAGCATGCGATCGAAAATTTTAATTCCGTAGACGCCTCGTAGACCTTCTACGTTTACAATTATTGTACAAAAGCAACGAACAATGTCAGTCATCTATCTATCTCTATCTATCTATGCCTTGCGTGAACCTACGTGTCTCGTTTTATCATTTCCCTAGAAGTACTTTAATACAAAAAAGTGCACATATCACTATTATGCAGCGTTATTCAACATTGAAGCAACGCATAACGGTCGTTACGAGCTCATCCAAACTTGAACAAGAATAAATGTTAGAGTATCAATTACTGGTAATGCAAATGGCAGTTTACGTCCTAGATGCGATCACGCAGTCGCGGTGAGTATGCACCACTGACAGGAACCCATGTGCGGCTGAAATATTAAACGCAAAAAAACCGTACGCAATGTAAATTGATGAACAACATTGCCGCACGTAAAATTGCATGTATCTGCGGACGCACATATCAATTAAAGCACGATAGAAAGTGAGAGTTTCGAACCCGAAGACCGACAGCCGACGCCGCTTAAAATAGAAGCGAGCGTCGATTGACACGTGCCTTATTTGTCGCCAGCGTCACGTAACCTACTCATTAATTATCGACACCTTAAATAAACACCGTTTGCTCGCTTTGTCACACCTTCGTTACAATGGTATCATACCGCTCCATACTTATAATGACGTGTGAAAGAAAAAGGTACAATACAAACTATAGATTTTTTTTAATTAAAAAAAATGTGTTGTCTATCGCTGTCGAACAAAAAAAGAATCATCGAAATCTGATCATAAATCTCGGAGTAATCGATGTACATACATTAAAAATAACCTATCGAATTGATAACCTCCTCCTTTTTGAAGTCGGTTAAAAACTACATGTCTGCGAAGGTTTATATCGCCGTTAAAGATTATCTTAACAGTCCTATTTATAGCCCGGAATTCCTCGATTGCTGACGAACTTGAACCATTACAGTCTATACACGTATTATGGCTTTTATAATGTACATTTTAAAAACCCAGGCAGTTGCTGTTATGACTACATATGACAATGATTAAAGTAAATGAGTACTAAAGAAACACGCGGAAATAAAGGCCATCAAAATATTCAAAATAAATAAACGCTATGCATTAAGAAATTGTGTGTTATAAATATATGTCAGCTACAACGTGCGTAGCTAGGTGTAGCACATGAAGATTTCCTTTAATAAAAGACTTAAACGCGTTTGAATATTGTGCAAGTAAAGGATCGCAGGTACATAAGTAAACAAGACAACATTTTATTTTGAAGTTTGTCATGCCACGAGTATAGATACATTAAGAGGGTCAATAACGTCAATTATTTTGATATTAGATATAATTGCTTGCTGGCATGCGATGTAAAATTTGAAACTTCACGGTTTATAAGTCGCGGAGATAAAAATTGATCACAGCTTCATATAAAACGCGTTGATAATAAATTGATTCACTTCGAAACTAACGAAACATCTCATTGATTTTCTTTTAAATGAAATCTAAAAAATATATAAACAACTAAATAACTTGAAAACATGCGGGTATGCGTAAAATACATTTACAAGAATGGTAGTAAAGGGTAATAATATACAGGGTTTCACAGAAAGTAAAAGGTCAAGTGCATGAAAAATAATGAAAATTCTAAAGAAATATAAACAACTCAATGACTTGAAAACATGCGGCTCTACGCACAAGTTATTTACAACAATGCCAGTAAAGGTGAAGAATTTTTAGTGGACTGTATTTATGCTAGTTTTCTTCGCTACTTTAGCTGATTCCATAAAATAAAATAGTAAAATTACGTATAGGCGTCTATGTGGTTTAACTTAAGCTGACATTTTTCTATAAAATATTTTACAAAGCACTATGGTTTAGTTATTGTAATTTGGAATAACAAAAAAATCCTTTCTCTTTTTCTTGGAGGTATAAAAACCTCGTCTTATATGTCGAACAAAAGGGAAACAATATACTGGGATTCACAGAAAGTAAAAGGTCGAGTTATATTTCCCGGAAATTCATACATTCTTGACCTTCAGACGAAATGAAATATATTCACTACCGGGGTCTTTATTTGGAATCCTCATATACCGACTCGTATCTTGATATTAATCATCACTTTCATTACAGTCATAAAATGTCACTAAAAACAAAGATACCGTATTTTATAGCGAAATCCATCGACCATAAATGCTTCTTATATACGTTTATTTGTGAGTAACCGTAAAGGAACAAAGGAATGACCAGGAAAACGATTAACGCCTTGAAGATATTTCCGTACATTTCAAAAATTTCTGCAATTAATTAATGACATCTTAAAGGTGACTTTAAAAAGCTGAAATGAGTTATTAAAGATAATATTACTGCGTCAGCAGAAGATTGCAATTATCGACATTTCTTCCAGTTCCACAGGTAAGATTGTCTTTATTGCTAACAATTTTTTTATAGGAGAAGGCGGCAGACAAGGCATCCGCAACAAGTAAATGAGTAGTAGATGCGTTGCCTACCTTTACATTAGAAGGATGAGAAGGGTAAGAAGATCGAAATTTCTCCTCCTATTCCTCTGGCAACTCACTCATCAGACGAAACGCATAATACTTCTACTTCACAGTTGTCTTCTGTAAGTTCGTGATATATCACCGGTCGAGTTGGCCCATTCGTACAACAGATGTTATTGTTGCGAGCTATACCACTGTTAAAATGCTATGTTTTTGTCATTCTCAAACGCTCTGAAACGGTCGACACATTAATAGGCCCTAGGTATACACGAAATTGCGATATTGATAGTGCATGTTGGCAAATTTGTGTTATTAATTAGGTTGCGGATAGCGATTGGTTTTTGGAGATGGAGAGGGTAATTACTATAAAGACACCGCCTAATAACAGCGTTTGAAACAAACAAGTGGGACAAAGGTCACAGATCGGCATCAAAAGGTCGCTTTCAAGGGTAGACATTTGACTAGATTTCTTTATTTTTCGTTCAGTTATAGCGAACAGACGTGCGACATTTTTTAAATATAAAATTATGTTATTTGGACAGATGGGCAGAGTTTATGAATTTTTCTTTTGTTCGAAAATTATACATCATATGCCTATGCCTCTCTCTGTCTATCTCTTTTGACATTCATCGGTTTTCTTTAGCGTACTAAAAATCAAATGAACATCCATTCTAAAATACTGTCGCTTTTGGGTTTGGTACTATGGAGGCTTTTGGGTTTGGTACACTCTGCAATTATTTGCTGATTTAATCATATAGTAGTCGTCTGATACAGTACAAATTCATTACGTCTTTTAGGTTAAAACACGAAAGTTGGTCTTTCACCCCCAAAAGAACTGGACCTATTAAATCTCCCTTAAAAATAGGTTAACACCACATGATACCATGTGACAAAATACACAATAAAACTTTGTGCAATACTAAGTAACTTGAAACGAAGCAACGAGCAATTACTTAATCGAGTCCCAATGTCACAATATTTCTCGAGTTTTAAATGTCAGTAATCTTTGACTGTATCCTACTGTGAGGGCTTTAACCCTACCAAAAGACGCTTCACGTCTGTAGATCTCTTTGACAAAAATTATTAAAAAAATAATAATATATTTCATTATCTATTCATATATCATTCATTTCTTTTGTAAATTAGAACAATGCGGTTAAGGGTAAAAGAGTAATGTAGTCGAACTATAATTATAAATACCACCATATATGATGACATATATCTGCAATGACTATGATATCATCTTACATTTTCAAATTTAATTAATAAACGAATTTTTACTTACACAATATTGTCTATTAAAAAGTTAAAAGCATCATTATAATGTCTAATGATCAAACTAATAACGAATGACGACTTTCTAAAAACTATATATATATTACGATTGACTTTCGGATTCGGATATGCATAGCAGTTACAGAAAGAAAGAATAACCAAACTCTAGACTTCAATATCAGTACTAAAGTTTAAAAAAACGCGTGTGTGTATGTACTTATGTCCGTACATAAAAACTTAAACAAAAATAACAAAAAAAATTACCTTGTGAGTCACTTCTTTTTGGTGAAAAAAAGAAAGTTAGTTTAGTTAAATAAATTGGAACTATAGGTAAATATCAAAAAGTTGTTATTGGTTGCCATGGTAACATAAAAGTTGATGACGTTCAAAGGTAAAAAACATTGTAAAAATTCACTCATCATTTTTCACACACGCGCCGAAAGAACTTTTTAGAAAACTTTTAAGAGTAAAAACTGGAGTAATATAAAACCCAAAGAACATGAATATGTTTACTGTACATTTATGTTTAATTATAATTTAGTAAAAATGATCACATGGCGCGGATTGCAGCGTGCGTTACTCTCGGCTCGTTGCAAAACTTGACTTCGTTACGGTCTCAAAACCCGAAAACATTTCACATAAAACTTGTGTTGTACTTAATGAGTATGCCCATGAACTTTTGCTTTGCTTGGCAATACTGAGAATGGGGAAAATCTCGATATACGAACACGGAAAAAAAAGAAATTTGTCAGAAGGAACAATCTTCGACCGTTTTTATATAAATAAATATAAGACAAAGAAATATGTTGTACAGTCAAATGAAGAATTTAATAGTAACGCAATTTATCGCAAAAGATTTCAAAAGAAATGTTCAGCGCATAAATTATTAACAATTTTGGTAGCCATGTTCGTAGCGAAAACTCGTCCTAGGAGATATTTCGTTTATTATGAATATCATTAAAATTAACCTCAAGGTATAAACATGGTATTTAAGACCAAAACTTTTTAAAGCAGACACAATGAGTATTTCATGTAAGAATGGTTAATTTGACACATAATATCTATGATTCAATGATTGAAAATCAGGAAGTATTAATAGTAAAAAAGTTATTTCGAAAAAAGAATATATTAAAAAAACATACAGTATAATTACATAGAAGACATATTGCCTAACATAATATAATAAGAAGTTATCAAGTAGAGGGACCAGGCGTAAGCGTAAGCAATTAATATCGCACCCATAGTCGCTGATGAGTTCATTGTTTGCGAGTACCTACCGAAACACTCTTGCCCAATGCACCGGACTAAGCTCAGCGTCCGCAAGGACGTCTAGTAAGTGGTGACCGCCTCTGCGGCTACTTAAATATAAGAATATATTTGACATGTTTAGTCGGCGGTTTGCCGGACAGACCTGCGCAATTTACAACCGTCTACTTATGACGTCACTTAAACGTTTTTTGCTTTTTACGTAGAATAGCAAGTGTCAAGTCCTAATGAAAGCGGAAAAGTTAAAAAAAACGATTACATACACTTGTTCCATCTGAATAATATTAATATTTATTATTATAAATTATATCATACGAGAGATCTCATTTAAATAAGTAAGTTACGTAGAATAGTTTTAATTTTAGAAATATAACCACATCCGCAAAGTCAAGTTTCATTATTTCACAATCAATAACCCGCACCCATAAAGCTCGTTCATCCATACGCATTATTCAACTATAGTAAAAATAGATAAGCGAGGTGAATAATAATGTGACAGGTTATTGCGGAAAAAATTTGGAAATTCGTTTATAAACATGGAAACATTATACAGTAGAAAATCGGCAAAGATGATATTGGAAATAGTAAAAAAAAACTGTACAAATGTGTTCGATAAAGCTAAAATATTTTCAATCTTGTTGCAGCTCCTTTATCTCATATATTTTATGAATTAAGATAAGATAATAAAGTTCATAGATTTAGATATTTAACAAGATGTAACGTGAAACATTAAGCTTTACCTATTGTACGATTGCGCTTGATAGACTAAAACATTTTCCACTTCACTACACCCTTTTGTATTGTCAGCACGTAATTTAGAATTGAAGAAAATGTTGTAAGTCGAAAACATATGCTATGTAGTGTGCGTTGCCGCAAACTATTATACAATGATGTCGACTGAACAAATAGCTGTGTGTTCCGCATTTCTAGTGAGCTTCATTTACGCGGGACGTTACGTACGGCGGTGCCCACTCGAGCGATTCGTTTGCCTAAATAACTACCAGTAATAGAAACTAACTAATGACAATTAGTAAACTTACTTAGTAGCCAATATATTTATTTATTTATTACGGCAGAGCAACAGGCGATGTTGAAGCAAATTGTTAATTTTAATATTTCTAAATAATCAACCTATGTCCTACTGTCAGTCCACTTAGCATTTTAAATACATTTAAATTCAAATCATTATAACCTACATTTTCCGGTAGATAAATCTACACTTTTACAAAATTCTTACTTAATCAGTCAAGGACGGTGCGCGGATCAAAACCAAAGACTCGGTGTCTGACTTATAGTACGAGCTAACGAGGTCAATGTTCGCCAAATAGACCAGTATGAAAGAAGAAAGGCTCCACAGCACTCCTTGGCACGACAGGTTACTTACCCAGATTTGGCGCTATTAAAAATTCAACGAATCTCTCACAACTTTCACTAACAGTCGGCCAGCGTGTGATGTCGCTGTGGACTACTGCCGCGTAAACAAATAACGTTCATTCATTCTATGTCTCGTGCGGGTCACGTTTCTAATCAATATTGTTTTAAATGTCTATTTTATATCTCATGATTACTGTGGTAAGGCTTCCATAGTTTCTCTAGAAAAACGACCAACACCCAATATGTTTTCTTTTGCGCAAAACTTCTTAACTTAAATAAATTGTACTTTGGTTAATTTACAGTAAGAGCAGATAAGTATCTGCGTTTAACTATTTTCATTAAGTAATGAAAATAGTTAAACGTTGATCGATAAGTAATAGTTTACTAAAAAGAAAACCATTTTATAACAATTAATATCTATAAAAATTAAATGATGCGGTTTTCTATTATTGTTTGCGTCAAGTATTTAAATGCTATAAAATTTTATCTATTTGTGTATTTATTTATATTTAATAACAGAATCGATTAATTTAATTGCTCATCTCATTGCATTGTATTGTATTAAGAAATGTAATTAGTAACAACGAATGACTATGTCAATTAGCAGGAAACTCCACTAAAATATTTTCCTTGTTATCATCAATTCAACGGTACTGGGGACGTGATCGTACGTAAAGAAATCTACTAGTAATTCAATAGCTATCGAAGGTGCAAATGAAATATTAATGCGAAAAATAATTGTTGCTTAGAAAGTTTTGTGTGAATCGAGATTTTACATTGCATGTTCGCAAGCCGTGCGAGAAAGCACGACGCGCCGCATACTACTGATTGCGGACTCGTCATCTATACACAGAGTAGCCCAAAAATCTCTGAACACCAGTATTTCAAATATAAGATACTACTTCCATTTCATACTCCTTGGTACGGTTAAGAATAAAAAAAGACAAATAATAATTTTCAAAATAATCACACATCATGGTGCGACTGCATAAAATAAACCAGCTGTAATAATCTCTTATAAGAAAACTAATTCAATATTTAATCAACAATGGTTTTGTTTGCAGAAAGTAAAAGTTATGAACATAGAGAAAATTGGTTGTTAAACTCAACAAACTTGTATGACGGCCGACATGCCGCAGACTTGCGAAGATTTCACTTTTAAAATTTCCAATGAATGACCGACATGCTTTTTTTCTACTAAGAGTTCATAAAAATGTAATAGATTTACAAATATATCAGAAGAGAATTGTAATACAGCTGCTAAAAATATAGATCAGCTGACTTTTAGGTTAAATGTCATAATGTTATGTAAAAATTACTCTTATGTCTAAGTAATGTATGAGATATCCTGTTATGAAAAATTATAGTATGCCGCTAAGTTAATTATGATGTACTTGAATTCAATTAATGAAATTTACTTATTTTTTTTTAAATATTAGGATTTCTAACCTGACATGTTCGTCCAAATATCCGTAACGGAGTTGGTCCTGGAGGTTTGAGTTTCACAAATACAGTTTGCCTACGAACTTTATGTCCAAATTGACACATTAACTTATCCTGAACACGAGCACAGAGCCTACTCGGACTTAAACACGCCATAGCTACAACTGCTACGAGACGCTTGCGGACATGAACTACATAACACACATAGCACATAAGCGCTGTGCCTTTTTCTCCCCACTCAAACCAGCTGATTGTCATCGGCCATGTTATTCAGTATTGCTATATAAAAAGTTTTGGGAATAATCGGACGACCGCTTATAATTTATTTAAATGACACTTTTGGCAATACAAATTATAATTTCCATTTCTGTTTGTAGCTGAAAAATATTTTTGTTCCAAGCTTTTTGAGTAGATAATCATTGCATTATTTTTCGTAATATCTGTAGAGCTCGTTTTTTTTACTCTTTATCTTAAGTAGTTTGACAAAGATTAGACACTTGGATTAGAACAGACATTGATACAAAACCAATTGATAAATAACCTTCAAGTAGCAAACAGATGATCTGATCATCATATCAATTAATTATATTAAATTCTCTTTGCAACTGACGGTGAAAAGGTAATATAAACACAAATAGTTCAAAAAGGTTTACAAAAAGATAAACATTTTGACATTTATTGTTTAATACTCCAACATAAAGTACATATCGCGTTCAAAATCCCTCATGCCTAGTGGGTTCCACTACGTGGATTCCGTTGGACTAGGTCATATCCACCCTTCATAATTATCATATTTTGTTGTTGTGTTGATCCACTTAAACATGTATTTTTTAACCTATTCAATTACAGAATACCAAATATACAAACATTAACTGAACATGTTACCAAGAATTGGATATATGCTCAATGTCTTAAAGACAATAGAAAGAAATATCTTTCACATGTTTGGTCATCCACCAAGAGGTACCTATTTTATATTTTCTGATTTCATGTATCTTTTTATGTAAATAATGTATAATTTTAGTGATATATTTTAATTTTAATTAATTTTTGTGAAGGACTTTATCATAATTCTAGACTACAACTCTAACTGTAATCATAGCCATTACAAAAGTTTAATGAATCTGTTTTTTCAGAATTAGCATTAGTACCAATTTATGAGAAACAGTCCCCATCATATCCTAAAAAAACTATTTCTATAAAGGACATAATAGGAGATGGCTTTTTGCTTGCTGTTCCAAAATTTAGACGGACGATTGAAAAAAGATTAAAAAGGAAGTATGGATCACCTGAATATGTTTGGAAAATGATTGTTCCTAAAACTAATATCAAAGTGTGTTATGAATGTGGTCATCATCATGAGCGTGGACGACTCTGTGGTAATATATACATTTGTTTATCTCTTAGTAAACTTCTTTTTTTATAGAATAATGCAAATGAACAGCTGGTTGCCTAATGTTAAGTGCTCAACAACTTTCCATGAACATCCACAGCACCTGAGGAACCACAGATCCGTTGTTTTTCTCTCTTCTTGAAGGGCTCTATGTTATCTCTCTCTAGGTTCTTTGTACCCTGATCCCTTACTAATTAATCTATCATAGCTCAGTAATAATTGGTAATAATAATAAACCAAATCCTTTCCATTTCTGCATTTCTATCTACAAAAAAAAAAACATTTGGTATGGAACATAACATTGTTTCATAACATTGAAATTGCACATAAAGTATAAAGTGTATACTTTACATTGTTTCACTAACAATATGTTCATGTTTTTTTTTTTTATGGTAAAAGGTGGCAAACGAGCCAGCGGGTCACCTGATGGTATGTGAGCGCTACCCATAGATATCCGCAACAAGCAAATGTGTTGCGGATGCGTTGCCTACCTTTAATGGACACAGGAGTGGATAGACAGGAAAAAGGATATTTCCTTTTCCCCGCCCCTTCTCCCCTTCCAATCTTCTTCCCATTCCCATCCTATTCTTATAAGGAAAGGGTGGGAAGAGGAAGAGGAGTATAATTAGGCCTCCGGCACCTCACTCATCAGACGGAACATAGAGTACTTCTACTTCACGCCTGTTTTCTGTGAGGTCGTGGTATTTCACCGGTCGAGCCGGCCCATTCGTGCAACAGATGTTGTTGTTGCGGGCTCTACCACTGTTAGAAGTAAACTGTTAAATGTTTAAAGTATATACCATCATATTTGATGGTATATACTTTATGTTCAAATTCAATCACTTATTTTATTAAGAACCAAATGAGTGGGACATA
>JWHW01036121.1:326392-344784 GCA_000931545.1 Papilio glaucus | reverse complement strand
AAACGAGGTCCCGATTCTTATTCGATTGATGATGCAGCAATACTGCACTCTTGACGCTGTTCTCATCGATATGTTTAGTTATGTCGTGGACCTCGATACGTGCTAAAACTTCAACCAAAACATTGCAGTAGTTAGTATATGAATAAGCCGGCTCGATCGTTGAAGTACAATTTCACAGACCACTAGTGTGAAGTAGTGTTTTTTATATTTCAGCATTTCGTTTAAGAGGTGAGGTTTTGCAGTTCGCATCCCCTCGTCTTCTCCTTTTCATTATTTCCCGTTTTTTCTCTCAAAAACGTATTGTATCTATTTTAGTAGGTGTTGATAGCTATTCGTTCGCCTTTAATCATATAAAATGTAATGTAAAAATACGCACCTATGAGGCACTTTCATTATTTCCTAGAGTTTTTGTAGGACAAATAAATATTCGTGCCTGTTCAAAGAAAATAAATACATTCAAATATAGAAATGTTCCAAAAAGTATATATAGTCGAGTGCACAAGGCAAATCGGCCGTTAGTCTATTAATCGAAGTAAATAAGCAACTATTGTGATAGGCTTTGGAGATGAGTAGCTCAAAGCGCGCAATAATCTATGAGTACAGCATCCGCATTGTAGCATGCGGTCTCATCTATCCGGGCTATCCATTTACGTAACGATCTGAAACCGCAACGTGACGCGGCGCCGCGCTATTACACTAGTATAGTATTAGGCTTGTTAATAGACAACGTTTGCCTCAATCATTATAATGAGTGGCTCGAGTCCTCATGAATGATTCGTTGTTATTGGAACCCTTCAATATTGTTCTGAAATCGTTCCCAACGATTAAATTAATACTTTATTGTTTTCATCAGGGTTATGAATAATCAAAGACGAAATATTGATTTATATTGTACGTAAACATTGTTTATTTATTAAAAACATTTGAATAGATTTATAGCTTTCAATTTAAATCCCCCACGCGAGGCGAAAAAGGTTTTTGCGATTGCGAGTCAAATGTCTTTGTTAAAAATACACCTTTACTTGCGAATTCTGTTTAATTTGATTTAAGTTGTATAAAACTTTATATTTCAACACCTTTATGCACATTATTGTTTTTGTTTATTTACGTGTTTATAAATTTAGTCTTTTAAGTGATAAAAATAGATATTATTATTAAGAAAGCCATTAGGAATTTGAGAAGTCCTCCGTTAAATATGGTGCTCTGAGGAGAAAACGGAAAGGCATTTTCCACGCTTCGTGCAATAAGAAATCATAGTCTAATCACTTTAACAGTGAGGGCTCCATTGTTTTAACTTTATTCCGAGTAAGAACCGATACATTTCATTACTTTCTTAGTTTTAGTAAGAGAACATGAGACTTAAGATCGAATAACAATAAATTCGATTTAGAAGCAGTATCCATTGTTTGCTGTCAAATGTTCGTAACTACTATAACGAAATCAATGACAGAGACAGCAACAAAATGACAAATGGTGTAAAAAAGTGGAAAGCTAGTGTTCGCCACTTCTAAGTCTTCGCCCTGCGTGACATGAACTAAAGAAAAAACGTCCCAATTAAGACGTTTCGGAGTCTTCACTTTTAGCCCGCTCTCATTAACATTAGCATTGCTACTGTTTGTATTATATCACTAAATGAAATGTTGAGTTTAGGATGTAAGACGTCATATTAGTAGTTCTTTGCTTTAATTTAAATTGACGCTTAATTGTAGATAATAAGAAACAACTGTAATAAGACTAACTAAGATCAGACTTTGCGAAAGCTAAATCAGAATAAGTTGAGTAATTCCGAAGTTAGGGCTTGTGGAATCCCCGGCGCGTCGCTAGTCAACTAGTTATTACGCCCGCCGATATTAAGTTGTTAGGAACTTGTGTACCGACAGAAGGGCCGCCTGCTAATAACTACTGGGGCCGCGCCTTGCTTCAGTATACTATCGGCAAAGTTTGTCATTTTAATTCTGTTATGTGAACAGCGAAATTGCGATGTAGCGAGTAAAGATTTTTTAGTGATAGAATTTAGCTAAATAGTTAAATATGACTTATTATCTTACAATTGATACACTAACTTTATAAACAGCAACGGAATTGTAGGTACACCTATTAATCTATTATTAGAATGGGGCTGATATGGACACGCCATATGGATTCGATTGACAAACTATAACGCATTAATATTTGGCCACAAAATTGAACTCAGAAATGGCACATCTATGACAATAACTTTTTTTTCGTATGCCACACGCCGTACGACTCTATGTGGGGGCAAAGTGTAGCAGAGAGAATCATCTTTAACCTACCATATAGTATAACAAACTTACCAAAATACTTAGGTGTAGTAGACATATCAATACAAATAAATTTTCACGAGATTTACAAATAAGGAACTTAACTTATATTTATTTAATATTGGATTCGTGATAGCTAAAAATCGCAAGGTCAAAGAGAAAATAGAGGAAAAATTCGTTTATAGAGCCTGCGCAAGAAGGCGCTGCCTGTAACTTTCACGAGCTACTTTATTTTATTAGGGCATCAGACGTCAGGAACGAAACTTTAATTTAAGATACACTTTCATCGTAGATGTAACCTTACTTACTTTTAGAAAAAACCATTCGCCTTGTTAACAATAATCTTTGCTATTAGGTATCTTTTGCTATTATTTTTGTGTTGCCGCACATCGAATATTAACTATAAGACTAGATTTTAGCACATCGATGGAAAGATGATATTTAATGTTGGTAATGGTTGTCGCCGTAGCTGCTTACTTAACTTAACTTAAAGCTTATTAATATTAAAGTTATCGGGGTGGCAGTGGTGTTAAGCTAGTCCACAACTTTCTCTGTGAAAGTCACCGAGAAGTTATAATTAATTTACATTTGTCATTGGATCGTGTCAGGGGTGCGGAGCGCGGCGCTCGGGGGACGCGAGAGGTCGCCTGTTTATCTTAACTTTTAAGTGATTCCTGATAGCTTCATCTTATTAATAATGTACCAAATCGTCGTAGAATTTTAATTATCAAGTATGGTTGGGGTAACATATCTGTCAAATTATCTTGTGGCTTGGACTACAAGCATTTATTAAATGTTCGTTGGATAATGTTTGCAGGTGAACGAGAGTGGGTTTTTTTGTCTTTCTTATTATATTAGTTTATCATATTTTTGTTTAAATTTGAACGTACTGTAAGACTTACCTGGTAGTATCAAACTTGTACTGCGGCCGCTTCATGAAGAGCAGGCGAGGCAGGATGTGTATGAACACCCTCTTCACCCAAGGCGCCATCCGGTGTGTCTGCGGCGACCGGAAGTGAACGTTTAGCACCACCACCGTCACGCATATACTGAAACAATTTCACCACTATTATATTATTTTCTAAAAATTGTTTTAATGTATTTCATAGTGTTTAACAAAGTCCCTTCAACAAAGTCTGTTTGTCTGCGATGAACTCAAAAACGACTACACGGATTTTCATACGGGTTTCACCAATATACTGGATGATTCATGAGAAAGGTTAAGGTATATAGTTTAGTAAGGTTCTGTATAAATTGGATGAAATATGACTGATTGTTCCTTCCTTGCTTTCAGCCGATAGTCGTCTACTGCTTGACTTTAGGATTTGACATTAGGAGAAAATAAAAAATGATATATACGCCATTTATAACGCTATATGCGAAGCGAGGGTAGGTTGCAATTATATTTATAATAGATGATGGCAGGAACTCAAATTATCGCCATCATGCAAATTATACGTTTTTAATAGAATCAGGAAATTCATTTTATTTAACCATAACAAAGGAATTTAATTAAGGGGATGAGGTTAGAATAACCGCGATACTGCAAGATCACAGAAACATGTAAAGGAGACAGTAATTAATCAAGATTTATCACGTGATCTGCAGGCTTTTGTGGATGTAGGGCTGTCACTTACAGTAATGTGAATAAAAAGTTACATATATTTTGTTTGATTCTTAAGTTATTAGGCAGGTTCAATTAAAAAAACTATGCTAGGCAAACTAATATATCAGATAAATACTTTAAGACATCTGAATTACCTATACGTGCTAAAAATTGTATTGCAATCGGTTCGCCCGTAATGGTAAATTTTGAGTTTTTGTAAATTATGAGTCTTAAAGTAATTGGATTAAACTGATGTGGCAATGTAATTGCAGTATCTGTATAGATTTTCACCGAACCTATGAAGTCGTAGATTTGAGTATTGTGATATTTATCTCAGAATAATTTAAAACATAAAATTTTATATTCCAATGTATTTGAGTGTGCTGGGAGACACTGACTAAGACTACCGACTTAATGTTCTTGTTGCATCGAACTAAGTCTAAAACGCTTTGTCTAAATAATCTATAAAAATACTAACGAATGGTAACCCTAGGCGAGGGTTAGATTGGTTAAAGGGAGGAAGGGCGTCCCTGAATAAGCAGTTTTGTTATTTACCTACGCACTGGTAAAGCTAATAAAGAAACCGGCCGATTAATGCCGGCCGGCTTTGTTGTGCTCCCTACACCTACCCCATTGACATCTAACGTAATAACGTCTCAACGTAACAGAGATAATTGCCTTTATTTAGAAATATGTTATTACGAGTACTTTACATAACAACATTTACACGTTTATAAAAGTATTTTTAAGGTATTAGTTCAATGATAGAAACATTGGTAAAAAACTATCTAAAGGTGTAATAAATAGTTCGCCTCTTGTAGTTGTTCTTAATTTTAAAAGATTATGTTGATTGAACGGAAATCTCACTCGTTATATCTTCTCAAATATTTAATAATACTAGCTGTTCCCGCGACTTGATTCATTGAATCCAATAAAAGTAAAAATAACTTTATTATTATTTAGTTGCTAAAACCATGTGCAATGACGACGCATGATTTTATTCACAATTCCGTGGGTTATTTAATTTATACTGTTGATCCTTGGTTCTTTGTACAAATTAAGTCTTTGTATTTTCTTATAACATTAGGTATTTACGAGTAGAACAGACAGACAAACAACAATTTTAAAAATTGTTTTTTGTCCCTATAGCTGCCCTGTTCCCATTGTATATGCGGTCGGTACAACCGGTTCTCGTCACCCAAGTCGGTCTATCATCTGTAATTTCAGTCGTCTCTCCCTTCTTAATCATGTCACCTTTCACACAATTCGTTCATCTCTTCTTTTCTTAGGCCTACCGACATACCCCTCTATACTCAGGACTAAAACTCTACTTTTTGCCGTATTGTTTCCTCCTCATAACACGCCTATACAATGCTAACCTTTCGCTTCACAATTTGTCTATCATGGGTGCTACTTTTACACTCCCTAATATACTAGTTTCTTCATATATTCCTTATGAGTTACATAAATCGTCATATGCGTTTAGTATAGAAATATTACTTTGACATTACAAACAGACACTTTATTTTAATTTATCAGTATACATAAGATGCTCGCTGAAAGCGCCATATTGTGGCAGAACCTAAAAACTAAATTCTTACTTCTTAGCCAGAACGAACGAAATATGTTAGTAGACTCCGGTACGCGTCTATTTTAAGTCGGGGGTTTTTAAAATTATTCTTCATTATATATATTTTTGTTGTATGTAAATCAACATCGTGACTTGCTCCAAAATGTTTAATTTTGTTTTTTTTTAAATTAAATATTGTTACGTAAAGTGTCGATTTATAGATACATACATAAGCGAAAAACAAAATCAAATATATCCCAAGGGAACTGTACATTTTTCAGGCATAGAAGGTAGCCTATGTGCTATTCCAGACTATAATCTATCTTTGTGCCACATTTCATCCAGATCCGTTCAGCGGTTTCGGGGTGAAAGAGTAACAAACATCCATCCAAACTTTCGCACTTATAATATTAGTAAGACTAGTAAGCGAACAGTCACGATATCGACGTGATTTTATTTTATAATCATTTAAATTACAAGGTGTAAAGAGTTACCATAACGTACATGAAATGCTTAAGGTAACTAACGTATTTACATTGATAAGGATTAATACTATATCCGTCTAAATGTATTTTCGAGAAATTTTTTTTAGAAGAATGGATATAATAAGCTATCCTTAAACGATGCCATCCTGGACTTTTTTTGTAAATCCTCTTGAATCACTCTGTCTATTGATGAAAACCGCTTGAAAAAAATCCGTTGCGTAGTTTGAAAGATCTAAGTGAAAACGAATGTATTTTAAGCTAAAACATATAACAAAGTATGTATCGAAGTTTTAATTTATTTTAAGTATTTGTATATTTATATTTCTTAAAAAATATAAATTCGATGATTTACAAAAATATAATTCATATTTATGTTAATATATTTTGATTGTGACTTGATGTTGTGTGATAAAATCATTCAGTTAAAACTTACTATTATTGTACTTAGATTACGACTGAATCAATAATCTTGTTCGAGCTTTAATTTATATGGAAATTCCGCGGTTTGTAAACGACTGGGAGTTGGGCACAAGCAATTTAAATTGCTCTCCTAGGAGAGATTAAAAAGGAAAATGTTAGTACAAAAAGTCATAAGGGTTCGCATGTGTACAAGATAGTAGAAGGCAGATCCATTTAATATTTCAAAAGGGAAATGTTTCTGTTTGAAACTTTTCGTAACTTTGCTATATTATTTGTCGATCACCACTAACAAAATAATGTAATGAAGTTTTTATGTGAAAACCGGTTTATGTCCGCTGTTTCATCTGTATTTTTCATACGCGTTAAATATCGAATTATGATATATCTTCTCACAGTTTTGAGCAAGGAACCTACCACTTTCGAAGACATGGTCCCCGGCAAGATTCATTGACACGAATACCTTGAGATAAGTTTTATTGTTTATCCTTTTATCTTCAAACAAGTTTAAGTTACTCCTATGTGTGTCGAAGTAGATATAATTTTAAGTTAACGATTTTTTTACCACAATAAATTAAATTGTAAGTCAAGTGTTGAATGGTTAGTTTGGTCACAGGAACTATTACGGGCGTCCCGCTTTTACAAATAAAAGGAATGAAATGTTTAACTTTTCAAGCATTTTTTTGGCGTGAAAACTTCTTTAGCCGCGGTGCACGATATTTGGTAGGGGATTCCCCTATATTTATATTCTCTACTGCACCTGTACTGTATGATGTACACATCATAAGAATATGTACCTCATATTCTTATGATGTAGAGTACAGGTTCGCGTGAACAACATACTAACATGAAACTGCGTCATTAACATGCTTATTTGAATTTGGAACAGTTTCTATATAAGTAATTGTTGCCGCGCCTTCCCACCTGTTTTGAGTTGTCACTACTGTCGGCAGTCGTTAAGACTGCCTGTGATTTCTTCTTAAATAGCTTACCTAATAGACACAAGTATCATAGCGAATATGAGGTATTTCCCCAACAGCGGCACGACCAGAGACGTAGGCGGTATGATTTCCACCACCAGAAGGAAGAACACGTGCAGGCTGATCAAGATCGAGATTGATAATGTTACCTGGAAAATAAAGTTATTAGCAGAGTTTCTTACACAAAATATTATTTCAAATTTTATTCACACCGACCCTTATTTTATCCTTTGCTCGTCCATTAACAGTAGCAACATATCTGCAACGCATTTGCTTGTTGCAGATGTCTTTGGGTAGCGATCGCTTAATGTCAGGTGAACCAATTGTTCGCTTAATACTTTCTTCTTTAAAACATAGAGAAGGTGGCTAATAAGGAAACGGTTCTCCTGATATTACGTGACCGCTATATATTGGCATCTGCAATGAGCAAATGAGTTGCAGTAGCGTTGTCTACGTATAATGGATAAACAGAAAAAGGATATTTCCGTTTTCCTATCCATCATCTGTCCTGTCAAACTCTCTTTCTTTTTCCATCCTTTCCTTGTAAGGTAAGGATGAAAAGGGAAAGGGGACCAGAATTAGGCCTCCCGCACCCCACTTATCGGACGAAACGCAGAAGCATACTTCTAATTCACGCGTGTTTTCTGTGAGGTCGTGGTATTACACAGGTCGAGCCTGCCCATTCGTGCAACAGATATTGTTGCTGCAGGCTCTAAAAGTGTTAAATCCCCACCATGTTCCACCTTCATTTCAATACGTTTACATATATAAAGCGGTTATCCTTCTGTTTTGTTTGTTTACGTCCGTATTTACGTAATTACATATTAAAGAAAGAAACAATACAGAAGATGTTAGAAAATACTTATATTCATATACATACATCTAACAAAGATACAAACATGCGTACATACAAAACAGGATATGATTCCCGTTCACGGTATACAGTTTGCACAGGAATGGATACTCCCTAAATTGTAATTAATTAATAGTCAGATTTATGCCACATGACTTCACAATATCTTAGAGAGTTTTATACGTATAAGTTTGTTACGTAATTTATTGATTCGATATACATATAAATAATAACATTTTATAAAACAATACATTCGGTTTTTCATTAAAATAAAAATCATATTTAAAAATAAGGAGGAAAAAGGATTTGGTGGAAAAGTGTGGGGCAGTGATTATTGTTAAAAGTTAAATAAATTAAATAAACCAAGTTATAAGTGACATAGAAGAGAGCCATGGTATAGGTTAAAAAAGCGATCTCTGTCCATCCTTCAATGTAAACACGTGAATATTTAAGTAAAGACGTTTTGTTGTCTATAAATAAAAATGTACTATTTTATCACTGAGGGATATCGGTAGCTACATGTACAGCGGACTCATATATATTGATTCAAAGCTTATTCATGTTTACTGCCCTTAGTCCCCACTTCAAAGCTTTTGAGTAGAGATCGTCTGGTAAAAGGCACGTATGCCTGTTTATCTTAAGTGTGAATTGGTCGTTGGGCTTTTAGTAACAGGTCGTTATGGAATTGGTTTTTGTATCGGCCGACCCAATGCTTACACGTAAATTACATTTTGTTTGACATACTTACAATGTTTAAAGCGGATAAAACCAATACATAACGTAAAGGAATTTTACACGTAAGGAAAAGACGGGAAGTTTTAGGAATATAGTTTCTAGAAAATATATACGAATTTACATACGTCACGGATTCGTCGTCGCCGACGATGTTTAGTTCGATCGATGCAAGTTCCCCAATATATTTTAATATGTTACAATTAGAGTTTACAACACTAGTGCTTTAGTTCCCAGTCACTGTTACGGCGCGTATGCATTAAACTCTCCGTCAATGTTACTAGACCTCGTCTCTTCCTCATCTCGTACCTAGGTTACCTACTTTACTCAACTCAACCTGTCCGTACATAAAATATATTCGTGCAACCTGGGTTGGTTAATCGTTAACATTTTGTGTGTCAGTAATCTGATCGGCACCTTTTTTTTCGGGAAATTTTAACGAAAGATGAGGGATGACTGAAGTCCTCTTTATGTGAGATTCTACTCACTAGACCTCCGGAGCAGTGGATCTAATTAACTGTTGCAACATTAATTTGCCTCGCCACACTTCCTTCGTTCATCCTTTCAATATTTTTCTCTATTTACTTTTAAGTAAGTTAAGTTAAGTAATTATTTCTTGTGAGTTAACACTTAACTCACAAGAAATAATTTAACGAAAAACTATTAAAAATAATGACAAAAAAATAGGTACATAAGTGCAATGTAAGTACTGCATCGTGTTGTCTTATCAAGGATTAAATATCAATCAACAGTTAATGTACAAGTCAATTAACTACGAGTTACATTCAACATTAATAAACAGTTAATAAATAACATCGTTAACCACGTTATCTTATCGACGAAGTAATTCAGTTTGTAATAAGACGGCTCGGGTTTCGACTTGATGGATGGTTATTATAATCTCTCCTGAAATTTAGTATTCAAGGTGTGGAAAGATGGAGCCAATAAATTTCTTGTTATATTTCAGGTTTAACGCCGGCTTTACGGCCTCGTTAAAGCAATTTTGTTTACGCTGTTTGCTTTATATGTTTCAAGCAATATCTTCACAAATAAACTGTGACTTGTAATTATTCAATGTGAATCAACTAATTTGTACAATTTATACTGTTTTGTAATAATCTAGGTGCTAGTTGGTTAGGTGGGTATATATTAGATACTTTAGGCTCAAAAATATATATTATTTAGCTAGTTACTAAAATATACATCGTTAATTTTTTTTTAATTGTACTAGTCCCCACTTTAATGTATGGAAGTGAGAGCTGGGTTTAGCAGGAAAAGCATTTTAGTAGAGTTAATGCCGTTGAGATGCGACCCTTAAGAAGTATTAGGCGTGACGTTGAAGAATATGATTAAATATAGCGTTATAGAGGAAAAGTGTGGCTTGAATGGATGTTGTCACTAGAATTGAGAAAGATATACTTCAGTCGGTTTAAAGGAACAATGAAGAGAGAGTTACAAATTACGTTTATGTTGCAAAAGTGATTGGCAACCTTGGCATGTCCAAGAAGAACTTATATAGATCTGATTAATGACATACTAAAGAAGGGCGGTATAATGACTGTTGAATGATAACCGTAACCGACGAGCATGTCTGCGTAGATGTGTACGGGCGCGAGCGCATATTTATTTTATTTTTTAAGTTTTATGTATCTTTATGACATCGTGATGCGTTATACTTTCTTTTTAATTGTTGCAAATATTGATATTTGCACGGTTTCTCTCGAGGCTGAGTATTTACAGTGACTAAAATACCAAATCTAATGAAAATATAACTTTTCAAATCAACAATCCTTATGCGTAATTGTTTGGTTAACCAATCGAAGCCAAGGAAAGTATTTGCAGTTTAAAATCTGTAGGAACAGTGTGGATCTTTTAAAGCGATATCATATAAGGATACGAGTAAGTTCTATTATATTCAGGTTATTCAATTAGCAACTAAAAATATCAATAAAATATATTCATTGTTTAGTCAAAGACCAATCAACGAATTCTGTCAATTATAAACACGTTACAAAGAGAAAGTCTTCACCTCTTGGGCTACAAAGACGATCGAGCTCACATGACATTAAATAAAAAAAGGTAATATGTATGTATAAGGTAGATATTTACCTTTTCGCCGCTATCTGAAGGCAGGTAAAACGTGAGCACCGTGAGGAAGGAGATTCCCATGCACGGTATAATGATGTTAACCGTGTAGAAAAGTGTTTTCCTCCTCATCGTAATGTTGAAGGTAATGTCGAGGTACGGCTCGTCGCAACACGTGTAAAATTTCTCATTTCTGCAAAACAACGCAATTATTAGCACACATTTCTTATTTTTGTAAAGATTTTTTTAAAATACGATATCATTAAATTTATATACAATATTTTGGTGCAAATAGAGACGACAAGTAAACGACGGACGTAGACGTAGTTTAGTTGGCACAATACCTGTCACGTCTAAGTCTTGGTGAATTTGTTAAAATTATAAAATGTAACAATTCATAGCTTAGTTTATTATAATAAAGTATCTACTTATTGGGTTTACTACTCAGAACGTAAATTTTATTGATAATCGAATAATTTTAATTATAATGTCCACATCCAAACGAGATGTACACCGTACTTACAATTTACGAGGAAAGGGAGACATAAAAATGCATATATGTATTAGCAATTTATCGGAGTGCGTCATAAAACGCTTCTACGTTATTATATCCAGTACCCCTATTACGATAATGTTAGAAGTCTCTTGGGTCACAAATTCAAGGTCACGATTCACAGCATAAAATGTATGTTTTTAAAACATCAAAGAATTTCGTTAATTTTATCTAAGGACTGGACCAGCCCGGTCGTATAGAATATTGATTTTTATTTTTTGAAACTACCCTTTTTTCGCCGGACGTCTGATCGTATTTTTTGCAGGATTTGCGGTGGTGTATGGTTTACAATTAGAGAAAATGAATGACAAAAATAAAAATACTTGTCACATTGTAATAAATATTTAAAGACAGTAATGCCCGTTGCAATAACTTAAAGGAAAACTTTTCAACACTTGCGTACTCCCCATGTTAACATATGGGTGCCAAACATGGGCACTAACAAAAGCTCAGGAAACAAAACTACAAACAAGTCAGCGTAGCATGGAACGCAGCATGCTCGCAAAGAAGAAAATCGACAAAATTAGGCACATTGTCATCAGGAAGGCAACAAAAACAGAGGATGTACTATCAAAAGTAAAAAGTCTCAAATGGAAATGGGCTGGCCGCACAGTTAGAGAAGTAAATGGAGCAAAACAACGACATTATGGTACCCAAGAGAAGGGAAAAGAAGGAAAGGAAAACAACTAAAGAGATTGGCCCAAAATAGAGAAGAAATTCGGAAAAGGTTGGAGTAAGCCTTTCGTATACATTTCTCAAATTGTATTGCTTTGCCTCTTATGACATGAGAAACGGAGTCATCCTTTTTTTTTTGATACAAAAGTTTGAAATTAAAACAAAAATCCGTGAAAGATTTACTCCATGTGTAATATTCACAAATGTATAAGACATCATGACATCGCTCCAAAGCTTTATTTACTCGAAAGATTATTGAAAACTTCCATCGCAATAAGCATGAAGCATAACTTACGAGAACTTTAATTATTAAGTAGGAAGAGTTGGGAGGCTTTCAACGCTACAACACAGTGATAATGGACGATACTCCCGAAGGCATTTTGCTGCCGACAATTCAACGTCACGTTCAATTAAATTGTTTATTGAAACTGATAGAAAGTTACATCCGAACAAAAACAGTTTCACTGTAAAAAATCGCGTTCGAAAAGTAGTAATATTTTTTCAAATCCGATAACTATTTTGATGTAGGTTGAATAAGTTTACTTTTTTTAAGCTGTACAAAAGACACGAGATGCTCAAACTGACAGTCGATATGAATTAGTTATCGAAATGGTATTAAAACGTTATTTGCAATACATTTGATAAAAAAATGGGGTACTCGATCACGAACGCCAAGTAGGTTCAATTTTTTTTTCTTAAATGTTATATTTGCCGAAAAAAAATTTCGATTATTGAAAAGTAATAACGATTCTTATCTCAGAGAGGAGGCCTGTGCCCCTACAGTGGGGAGTATTCTAGAAAAGGCTGATTTATTTTTATTTTATTTTAATAACGATTCTTCTTCTTTCTTCTTTATATAAAATATTTTTATATAGAGCAAATTTTTAATAACCTTGTGAACGTGGACTTGGCGCGATTTTTACAGTGAATCTGTTTTAGTTTGGATTTAATATTTTCTTGTAACAAATTATGTTACAAGAAAATATTAAATCACGCAGATAAAAGAAAAAAATTTAATGAAAATAATTTGTGCTGTTATATGAAAACAAGTAATAAATAAAATCATGGAAGCTAGTATAAAGTCTTAATATTCACATAATAATAAAAAAATATTAAGTTAAAATTTTGTTGAGGTTATGTTGCGCAATATTAACACTATAGTGTCACGCCTACACGTTCACATATTACATATGTTGTTGAACGTGGCACTTAACTTAGAGACACTGCCGTGTCTCGTGGTTATACAATCTTGTGTATTTACTATTTAAATTCATAATGTATATAAAGGTGTATTACAAAATAATTCATATGAATGAAGTAGTTTATGTATTAATTATTCGTAACTTTTCCCGTATATTTATAAAGTAACTCTTTATACTTGGTTTAAAAATGTATCTATATATACGTTAGTGAAAATTTAGAAGAAAGATTTCGTAGCATGCATACAAACATACAGACCACGCTAATAAAAGCAAACGCTAAAAACGTATTTATTTTTTAATTTATAGTTTAAAGAATTGTAATCACTCACGCCCATCACCCAGACGGATAGTCAGAGTACTGATTTCGATTTGGCACGATTCTGGGTACATGGAACGAAAACATAAAAGGGGCGAGAAAGCGCCTGTTATGGGTACTCTTAATGTACTTTGTACCTTAACTACAATATGTGAAGTTAGTTTAAGTTAAAAATTAAACTATCTCTGGCACGATAAATTTATTCACATGTATTGTTGCGTGATTACAAGGCGTGATGAGTAGACGTGTCGTTGTAACGAGGGCCCGTAATAACGCAGTGAGGCAGGAGTGAACCTCGCAGAGCGGTAACACGACGTCGTAAAAGTGTCGAAGCAATTTTACGGCACGACGCTTAATTTGTCTGATGTTCGTCTTATATTTGCCCTTGCCTTAAGAATAGGAAAGTCCTTTTAGTAAAAAGGTGTTTTTTAAAGAAGTATGCGTAGATAAGGGGTTACATTTGATCGATCCTGCATTTAACATCATTCTTTAGTCGACACAAGGTCATAAATAAATTCAGAAGTAACACTTCTGCGTTAATTTTCTTTCAGCAGTAGCTGTAATAAAACTTGAAGTTTCCACATATAACTTTAGTAAAGTCTTTAAGTCACAGACACGTCTATTTTATAGAAGCGCTCTGCGATAAGGTTGAATGAATACTGTTTTAGTGGAGCTTAAGTTAGCATCAAAGTTCACGTGAAGTGACGGCGAGGTAAGTGACGTTGGCTCAATAACGACTCTCGTGCAGCGAGCAGATAACACGCTCAGAGATGCGAGGATAACATTCTGAAGATACTTCGTTGCCTGAGCATCTTAGTGCTTTATCTGATGTACACTGCAACCTCAATATAAGGAATTCTTAAGTCTGGATTTTAAAAAAAAATCTGTATAAAATCATTATCAGTGAATACTATTAAGCTCATAACCATATTCCCGGTTTCCCATGGGTAGTTTCTCCATACAAACTTTCAATCCCTACTTTAGATCTTAAGGAGATAATTTAGAAACATATTTTTTTAGTGCTCGCCTCCGCAATAATGGAATTTCAACCTCGGTAGTTTGAGCTGTGCGTTGATATCAGTTTCAATTATCCCGAACATCCAAACTCATTAACTTTACCTCTTTATAATATTAGTATAACTTTTAGATTATATTTCTCGATCGTTATAGGGCAACGTTCTCTACAACCAGTGGGTGAATTTTCTATCAATTTTTGTATATTTAATTTTCAAAAATGTGAGAATGTCCTGGATGGAAATCAAATCCACGTCCATCCCAATAAATTCCACAGATATCCATGATCGTTAGTCCTAGAAGTTATAGGTAGTAATATTATATAGCTGGAACAACTTTGGATCTTCTACCGTTTTAACATCACCACGACAAAAATAAAACAGAATTATTCGTCATCAGTCTGCTGAATCCCATGCATTATAATAACGGTACATGTTAAAATGCCACCATGAAATATACCTACACCTACATACATGTCGCAGAGATGATAAAAACGGTGATTTGATTAAATCCTATTCAACTAAAAACGGAAAATGGTAAATAAAATCCACAATTTATCGTGATAATCCTATAGTTTACTTAAGTAAATACATTTCATTCTTATATAACGTTATCGAAACAAAACTTCCCTCTTAATTGTTCCTTTAACATTTTCCGATATTTTTCTCGCTTATTTTATCGAAAAAATATGTAGTTACCCGCAGCTGTTTAACTCTAGATCAACTGTATGTGTGTTCTAACGTTAGTTAAAAATCTTTTTCACCGTAATGGTATCAAGGTGTTGTGAAGGCACGTTTCGTAGCGTCGCCGGCCGGTCCGAGTTATAGAGCGACCCGTGACGAGTGTTACAAGTAGGTACCGTTTATGCGATGACATAACTTTGCAGAGCTAATTTTGTTACTCGTAACATTGAAGGCTAGGTTGTCGTAATTATAATTCCTTACATGAACAAATTATACACTCTAGGACAAATAGACTATAGACAACTCTAATGTTGCCGTATTAATTATACAATCATTATTATGTAGGTATTCGTTCCTCTTTTATTCCATGTTTATTGAATTAAATATTTAATAGGTTTTAAAATTAAAATGAAATAAATACAATGAATCATAAAATAATTATTACAAAGAAAATCTTGAAAATATTTCTTAATATTAAAATAAGCAATTACTAATTACTGCATCGTATATCATTTTGAATGCAAAACCTAACACCTGTATGTGTATACATAAACTATAGCATTTAGAACGTAAACATCTTTTTATTTTCGACGCTTGTTACGCTTTTACTCCTTAAAGACCTTTGGTAAAAGTAGCTCACCGTATGTTTTTATACTTTATGAAATGTGTCTGTGATACTGTTTCTTTACTTTGTGTTTTTTTGTTTTGTTTAAAAACTAAAAAAAGGTTCAACCGATCATCATGAAATCGGTCATTATGTGATTTTTGTAAACAAAGGTTTTTACGTTAAAATTCCTAAATATTTTTGAAAAACAACCTTTTCTCACATTACCTTATAACATTACCTATCCATATTACACAATTTCATTTCACATTATTTACCACAAAATTATATGATGAAAGTATCAAAAGTAATGGCCGCCATGTGTGATAAATGACGTTTGTTTGTTTACAACAATCATAGCTTGCAAGGTATACATAAAACTTTTATTAACTATATCGGTTACCTTGGTAATCTATCATGTTTTAACAACGATAACATTTTGACACATGATCCTATAATTCGAAAGTAACGCGGAATCATATAAAAATTTCGAGCGTACCTAGTGGTTATATAAACGTTCAAATAAACTATCCACAAAGTATAAAAGAGCAAGTGATTGACCTAATGTTATCATGTATCATGACGACTACTACCAGTAAACATCCCCGCACAGTACATTTGATATTACCGCCAGTGCACCGCTTTATGGCACATGTGTGTCTAAAGCGTGTTACATGTTCCGATGCTTTCTAAATATTAATTAATTGAGTTGGAATCGGTAAAGATGAAATCACATTAAGGAAAGTTTAAATGAATAAAATAAAATTACAACAGTTATAAAATTTAATTCATTTAGGTGTGTTCTTGAAATTAAAAGCTCTCGATAGTGAAGTGCTTAAACGAAGTGAAAGCGAATAAGAAATTTAATTGAAGTTCCACCGCTGGATTTGATTAAAGCTGGATAACGCCACAATCAAAACTTATCACATCGAAAACCGAAAGTTTAAGACTCAAGTTTAAAAATTTGAAAAAAGAATTAATTGAGTTTTTGTCAAAAAAACGTATTATTCAAAATTATCAATGAATTTTACTATCATCATTCTCGTCTCCAGCCTATAACATCCACTCCACTGCTAGTGCCTGAGCCATTGGTCCTCTCCAGTATATACAGTCTTCTGATTGCCGCGTCCAACTATAGTTTAAATATGTAGTATTTGTACTATGAATTTAAGATTAATTAAAAAATAATGTATATCCAATAACGGTAAATTACCTTACGTTACAATGATAATGATATAAAGCAATTTCACCTGTACGACGACAATGTTTATTTATAACTTAAGTTAAGCTTAAAAAAGCCGTGCAAGCGAGCCTTATTTCTGTCGCTTCGAATTTCTTAAACTGTAAGTTGAATGAACAAAAACTTGTTACTGCGCAATTTGAACTGTCCTGCATACAAAATATAAAAAATAATATACACATAATACAAATAAACACAACTCATAGATATGTACATACATATCTATGAGTGTAGGTGTACATACACGTACGCTATTTTGTGATAAAAAACGAAGTTCCCTCAACAAATCCATTGCTATAATTGTCCCCAGCGGTTAGTGTCATGTTAGAAAGGCCGCAAATCTTTTGTTAAGCGTCATAATGGCTCGAATCAATGGCGTTTATAGCCGAGACATGTGAAATTCTTTTGAAGGATTTTTGCCGAGACTTTACTACACTTTTTTTGTTAAATCGCTGATAGACTATTGTAACAGGCTTGTGTTAGCATTACAGCGAAATTGGCCGTGAACACGCAACATGTATGTAATGTTTCAGCAACTGTTTACTTCTTTACACCTGGGGGCGGATGTTAGGTAATATTATAACCATTAAACGTTAAGTCCGATAAGATGTACCCGTGTGGTACAACGCTAGCGCGCTAACAGCTACAATTAACCGAGAAAATTAAACTAACCACCTTTACATTGTATTTTCAGCAGAACTATTTGTATCATCATATTATTCGATATGCATATATATGTTTAAAGGAACTGTTCGCGGTAGTCTACTTGTAGAGGGCGGTAATGCCAACGTACAGAAAAGGACGTTCGTGTCCTATTCCCTATTAAAAATAGCGTTATAAGAGAAAAGTGTGGCTTAAAAGAGGATGTTGTGAGTAGAATTGAGAAAGATATGCTTCGGTGGTTCGGGCATGTTGAAAGGATGAATGAAGAGAGAATAAGGAAACAAATGCATGCATTATGTAGCAAAAGCGAGTGGCAGTGTTGGTAGGAGACGTACTAGGAGAACTTATATCGACCAGATTAGTAACATACTAAAGAAGGGCGATATAAGGAGTACCCGTAACCGACGAGCTTGTATACGTAGATGTGTGGAT
>JWHW01036121.1:313853-326301 GCA_000931545.1 Papilio glaucus | reverse complement strand
AATCTAAAAAAATCATGAAAATCGTTGAAGACGTTTCTGACGTACAGATTATATGTATAAAAGAATTGTTCGTTTAAAGGTATTATGTTATTACATATTTAACCTGGTTTTAACATATAAGTCAAATGTGTCAGTGCTAAGACAGTCTTTGATTTGAGGAATCAAGTAGCGTAATACCATATTTTAAATTTGTACTTTCGATAAAAATAAAAAAAAGATACTAACCTGACAGCAGGAACTTCGAGTATGTCCCATTCAACTGACATGTAGAACTCTGAGAGGTCGACACCGACTGACACCACGTTACTGCCGGCCTGTTCGTCCATGTGTCGTAGGTCAACCTGTACACACACCCTCCACAAACATTATTCAGTACTTCAAATTGTTATTCAATATATAAAATTATTATTCCATTATTAGGACAATAAGAAAGAGACAACAATTAATAATTAATTTATATTAAAATATCAAAAGGCCACAGGCAATTTGAAGTTTTTCCAATTAAATTTCTGTTAATTTTTTGTTAAGATAAAAGTAAAGGGGTAAGTTTTATTCACAAGTCAAACATTTATATAATCTTCTTTACGTTTATTTCTAAATTAAAATTTGCAAATTGATTTAAGTCAAGAAATTATAAAGGGACATGTTATAGCTAAAGTAGTACATCATTAAATATAAAACATCAACAATCACGAACATATAAATCACACACTTTATTTGGCAATGCTTTTAATTGTTTGCTTTAATAGACAGGCGAATAACAATGCATTTTATTTCTCTACTTATTTGCGTAGAACAAAAATATGTTATTAAACTCCAGCCAAACCCCCCAAATATTTTTGTTCCAATGCAAACAATAGATTTATTCATTAATAATTTGTTAGATTTATTTTAAAACACCTTGTTTTATTACGAATACAAATCATTAATTTGATTCGAGACATGCACCCTGCCACACAATGTGAACCTATGCTAAAATGACACACATCAAAAACACCAACTGATCTAAAACACTAAAACTCGGGCGTCGTTTGATCTGAACAGCAGTTAACTGACGTCCGTAGAAGACGACGTAACAAGTAAACCATACCACAGAGTGTGCCAAGTAGGTACCTGTGTCGACAAAACGATCTAAAACAAATATTAAAAAACTTTTTAAGGCCACTCATTTAAAACATTTATTACCAAAGAAGACAACAACAATAATGTCAACTCATGCGAAGTAATGACAACGCGTAAACTTTTATAACACACCTATTAATGAAAGTCCGGATATTCTGGTGAACGTGAATCGGGAGTCGGTCTTCTCATCGGACTCTTTGACGCAATCGCAAGGAGGTTTTAATCGTCTGTCTGTCAACAAATGACGTGGTGGTCTGTTCCCTGCGATTTGTCACAAATAAGTTACAGAGGAGATCGGAATACCGGCTCCGCCGCGCTGTGTGTGGAGCGCACATCAGCCATGCGCGTCATGCCAATACAAATCATTATCTATGATCAATATTATTTTTTAAATTTAGTCAATGTGTAAGGTTTTGGCATCGGCGTTGACTTTCTAAAGTGTAGCAGTTGCATGCAATAGAGTTTCGTCGATTGAACGTTTAAATTCCGTCAACGAAACGGCCACTACTTTCAACATCTAATTCGATTTGTGTGCACTAAGGACTCCATGTTTTGAATTTGAGTTGAATTGTATCTGAGCTATTATTGTAATGTCAATAAGATATCATGCAATGGTCAGCGACACCGAATTCTTACAGCCACTAAAGAGTCGCTAATAGGGAAAGGTATAAAATATGAACAATGACATTTATGCTCGGAATTGTGACCAAGTATCGTTCGATTACGCGGTGTATTACCTGGTCTCGTGTAGGCGTCGTGTAAAGCGGTGTTAAGAGCCGGGGCCGAGGCTCGCGATGTGATCGGGAATGCAATCCGTTAAGTCAAGCTGGAAACATGCAGCGAGTTGAGTGCATAGAGACAAGAGGATCATGCAGCAAGCACTGGAGTGGGGGTCGTGTGTTTTGTGTGTATGTGTGACGCGAGCGGAGCCAGCTAAGGAGAGGTATGGTGGCCGGTGACGCCGCCCCGCGCAGCGCTCATTATAAACTAAACTAGTATTCTAAATATAAAAATAAATATTTACCCATATTACTACTTTTATTCAACGTGTATGGTTTTCCAGAAGCTAATAAAGTCAGCCGTCAGCGCGGCGCGGCTCAACCGGAATAGGAGGATCGGAAGGGATATAATCGAGTGATGTTGCATCCCATATCACCTAGCATTAAAAATTTTATACCTTTCCGAGTCGAGCGAGGAAGGCCGATCGAACTAAGTGGAACCGACCAAGTGTTTGTCTGGAGCATTTGTGGACACGCGCGTCGAGATACTGCTACTCCACATATTACAAGAACATCATCATCACAATAGGTATAGTAAACTTGCAACATGACAGAGCTACAGGCGCAGAGGGCGCAGGGCGGAGAGCGCGCGACGGGGGCGCGCGCGCTCTGCGCCCGGCCGACCACCACCGCACGCGGTCGGAGTGAGCGAGTAACATACCACAATGACAAAAGTAAGATAATACACGACGAGTTACGTTCGAGCGGACAAGCTACTGCATGGACATCGGGCGGGGCGGCGGGCCCTAGGCTACGGCCCGCGCGCGCGGCGCCAAGCGGCGTACAGCGGGGCGTCACCTTGAAGCCGTCATATGTCCAGCTGCCTAACTTAAGCACACAGGTTTGCACGTCGTAAGGAAAGAACTCGACGTCGATCGAGCACGAGGACTTATAGACGGCGGGCGGCTGCCACACCACCATGCCGTTGTAGTACACCGTAGCCTTGGTCATCAGCGTCACCTCGTAGTTGCCGTCGGCGCTGCGGACAAACAAAGCGGTCAGCCGGGGCGGGGGGCGACGTGCGCACATTTACCTTGAATCCGTCGTACGTCCAGCTACCGAACTTAAGGACGCACGTTTGCTCGTCGAACGGAAAATATTCCACGTCAATTTCGCAGGAGGACTTGTAAATGGCGGGCGGTTTCCATTCGACTAATCCCTGGTGGTAGATGGTCGCCTTGGTCGCCAACGTTACCTCGAAGTTGCCGTCGGCACTGCAATGTTAACGCATTTTTACAAGCGGCACGGGCCCTACTATGGACCCTTTTTGTGGCGTGTGTATAATCTGTCGCGTTGTCGGTTATGATGATATCATTTGCGGGATTGCTGAGTGCCTACGAGATGTCTGTGCGTGTCACTGTTGCTGTGGGATTTCGTATACTTACTGTTTGACGTGTACGCTCTGTGTACACAGTTGATGATAAATGTTTCATATTACTCATTCAATAATCATACACGTACAGATATTAGCGTGAACTAATTTCGAAACAAACTTAAAGCGTAACGATGTTTGTTCTTGTTGGCGTTAAATATATTTAAATTTTATTGTACTATATATGAAAATAACTACACGTTAATTTTATTATGTAATATCTGTTAAAGGCAATTTGTAACACTATAAATAAATTAAAATTTAATAATATTTTAATATTGATTCGCTGGACTGAATTTAAATATTATAGAGTAATAATAAAATATGTAGCCTGATCGACGCAAATTATTAAAATCACTGTACTTTCTGCAGCCTTCTGTAGTAAAAGTATAGTACAAAGTGTAAAATAGCAAATGTCTCCCCTTCGTAGTATTATTATACAGTTGTTATTTTTTTCTTCAATCAAAAGTGTAGCATAAAAAAGAGGATTGAGTAAAATGAGGAAATGGGGACATTGGGGAAGTAGGCACAGGTTGCGGAGACATCGCAAATGAATAACGAGTTTCGACCGAATCGTTTGTCAAAGTCCGAAGGCGGTGGACAGGGCGAAATGAATGTCGTCTTATAACTCAACGACAGCTGGACGCCAATATTCTCTTCAAAGCGGATCTGAGGCAGTTATAATTAGTTTTTTTTTTTCATTTTAATACATTGTAGTTAAAATTAATTTATTTTTAACCTTATTAATAAATAAGCATAATATGATACGGACAGACAAAAAACACAATGGCATAGAAATCTAAAATCTAAGTTAAACGAGAATTACTTCTGTAACTAAAACATTAATAACAAACTCGACGAAGAACACAATACACAATTAAGACAGAGCAAGGATCTTAGTAAAAAATATATAAATAAAGTAATATATAATATGTTCTCATTCTGAATTTCTGACCATCTATGAAATAATATAAAGTTTATGCGCATATCTTTCTGCAAAGGAGCCGTTCATCTAATTACATCAAAAGCAAATTCCCGGCGTGTTATATTAAAGCGAGACATCCTGCCGCTAACTTTGTTATTACGAATGTTATCGCGCCTAAGTTTTAAGCGCTTCCCGCTTTTATGAGGATCTGAGAATTTGTGAACTAGACCACCGGGACGTGCCACCTTAAATTAAATTTTGAATTTGTGCAAACCGAATAATGATGAATACTGAAACTAAGTTTATACTAAATTCTCGTACTTAAGCCATTAAATAAATATAATAATTAGCAGGTTTTTGTATCTGTCTATTTTTATTGAAGTACACACTCATTATTTAATAAATAAAGTAAAAGGTGATAGAGCGTTCACAAAAAATCCACTTATTTTGCAATATTTCCTCTGCATAACATGAAAACAGTTCCCAAAATAATTGAGTTCCGGTCAGTACTGCCCTGTAAACTAGCCAATTTACCTAATTTTGATCTCGTGGCGATTACAAAGCGTTTTGTATTTAATATCTCTGCAGCTTACTCTGATAGACAGGAGACTAACATACTATTAGACAAACACCTCCATCAAATAATTTTACGAAACATTTTAAATAGTGGCTGTATGATCAATTTTGTTCTTTATTTTTCTTCAATTGAAATAAAAAAAAAAAAACTTTATCCTGCATAAATTTAAACATATTTATTAACAAGCAAGCAAAGACAGAACAAAGCTGAAAGGAATAACCTGTATCAATTTAGCATTGTTATCAAAATCGTTACCGGGCTGTAAACTTTTCTGTTGGCGATAACAAAAATATTTCGCTGTAAGCCAAAGATAATCGGTAATCCGCGATTCGGTTTTCACCGGCTACACGGCTTTGCGGGAACAATGGACAATATGGGCCTGAAAGCAGCTTTTGTGTGAATCTTAGCTCCGTCTGCATTTTATACGCTTGAGTGTAATATTTTATGATACATATTTTAATAGTAGCCCTTATTACCAAAAATGTTTTAAATGTAATTGAGAATTTGATTCCTTTTATTCGTGAATATTTATAATTGCAACTTAACTATTTGTATTGAGCTTACATAATATTTCATAATGTTTATGGACATACATAAACTTCCTTAAAGTTAATAAAGTTAAATTAGACATTATTATAAACTATCGTTTTGTTTTGTAATAATTGTTATTTAGCGAACAAGTGTAATGACTGTTAAGAAAATGTTATATTAAAACTTTCATTCCTATAGAAGTCAGTTGTTATTGTAATAAAACGACACTCCTAACTAGCTTGTGTAATAAATAAGTCGCAACAACCAGTTGCTAATACATTATGATAGGATTTCTTTATAATATTGAAAATCTTTGGTCTCAATTTTCAAATAAAGATTAATAGTAATTAAACATTTGGTTTCTCGATATTACGCATACTTTAAAACATGTGCGATTCTTTGTTTTCTGTAAAAGATGTTTTGTGAATAACACTATACGTTGTATTTTGATATAACAGAGAATTTCACGTAAATATAAAGTGCAATAGAGATTTTCATTACAAACCTTTTCAAAAGAAGACCGGATCACATCTATATATAATTATTAATAGTAATGTGTTATTGTTATTTTAACATAAAAGTAGTAGTTACTTATTATATGTTTATTAGACTAAATAGTTTACAATGTAATGTTTAGAGTTATGTTAAGTGCTGTTTGAACTGTGTTTAGTTATATAAAAAATTATATGTTTATAATTTAATTAATTTGTTATGAATTTAAACCAATTTTAATGCCAATCTAGCAGCAATGCATTCATATGTAGTAGTACTATTTATAAAATTGATAAAACCTTTTTGGTATCCCACAGAATTTTCTTGTTTTTATATTTTTTAAAAGCCTTTTATCTAAAATTACCTTTATTTTATAAAGACTTCTGCTTTCATCCTGTCCACTCTTAGAAATAGGTTTCAAACTGTTATTAGGCTTAGGTCTCGACCTACCTGCAGTGTGAGTAGTGCCATGTAGGCGCGTAGATCCAAGCAACGCTACCTTTTAAGTTAGAAGAACATCAAAGCTTCACGATGTTATATTTAAATATCAAAACCTAGATGTTTAACAAACTTACATGATTTGATTACATTAAGATAATATCATTGCTGCTAGAATGACGTAGATATCAATACTTTTTTAAGAAGAATTTAGACAGAATTAGAGTATTTCGAGTGTCTCACTTATTGTAGAGCACGATGTCGGGCCGCCAGATATGGTCGGAGGGCACGTGCAGCATGTGCACTCCGCCGTACTCGCGCGGCTCCCAGCGCAGCTTGTAGTCGTACCACGACTGCTCCACCCACAGGTTCGTCGTCATTATCTGGTTCTTTAAATTCTGCAACAAGACAACATCTTTATAGGTTTGTAACTTCACATTCGGCCATTCAAAAATTAAATTCGGACGTTTACATTTCAAATTGTTAATGAAAGGCGGGGTTGGCGAAGGAACCGATTGATTGATTAACAAATCATTGCATCTTATTATCAACTACCTACATATTACAAACAACTCATGTAAACTGTCTACGATAAACTGTTATTCTAGACGCTACAGAAAAGTCTGAACTTGATTTGCTAAATGGTGAATTTGATTTTAAAAACCATATTGAATCTTAGGTTTTAAAAGAACATTTTAAAAGACAACTATGTGCCTTAGTCGTTAATGATTTTATCTTCTTTCTTTTCAGCGTACAGTCGTCCACTATTGGACGTAGGCCTCCCCCAATGATCGTTCAACTGCCGCTAATCGCTAATAGTTGACTCCCGAAACTTTGACCAGATCGTCGGTCGATCTTGTGGGAGATTTACCTACGTGTGTCGACCCGGACGTGGCCGCTATTCCAAGAACTTACGGCCTCACCGGTCATCAGTTCTGTGAGCAATTTTTTCAGCCCATTGCCACTTAAGTTTTGCAATTCTTCGGGCAATGTCGGTCACTTTGGTTCTAATCACGTGACTGTCAGTGATCTTGAGCCGTCTAATTGTTAACAATTTTCAATAGACTGTTATTCCACCAGGATATTATTAAAATATAAAGATTTTGAAGACAATAATTAACAACGAAACTATAATCATAAATGTGACAATCGCTACGCACATACGGTACTACATATTTACGGTAAAACCGTAGTCTTTTCGCGGATTGTTAATAACATCGCCTGACATCAAAAGAGATACCCCACAGTGTGTATACCACGATTAAGCCATGGACGGCCTCTGTGTAACATTGAAACGTATATATTTTCAACATGAATAGAAAATACTGGGAATGTTAGACATAAATAACGAACAAAATGGTTGAGCAATTGACGTTTTTATTGCTAAGAGCAATCTCTTCCAGACACCCTACAAAATGAAATACTTAAGAAATCAGAAGACGGTGTGCCGCATAAGTTTATGTATGCATATCTGATTTGGAAGCAGACCATACAATATGGTATGCTTCAAAAACAGGTGATCTCAAATCAAGGGTTTAGTGAAAATCATTTTATTTCATATTTTTTACTTTAGTGAAAATTACTTTATTTATAATATTACGAAATGTATTTAGCTTTGACCATTCTATTACGATTATGCTGCCGTGCGAGCTTAAGTTACAGACAAAGGCACGTATTGTGACCTGCCAAAACTACGTACATTCCTTTTGTTCTTCGAACTCGGGAGCAAAGTCGCGAATTGTTGTTGCAAAACAGCGAGTATACCCGAATATTTTAAGAGGATTACTCCGAGTCGCTTTGTTTTGTTGCTGGATGTGAGTACAGTCGCGCTCAGAGACGAAACAACGCCATCGCATTCTGAAGCTTTGTCGTCTCAATGTACTTTTTGGAAGATTTGACTGTCAAAACTGTTGTATTTCCTTTAAACAAATACGATATATTATTACTAGTTATATCGCAAGTTATCGCATGAAAGATCCAAAGCTTAGGATAGTAGATATTCGCATCTAAATTCTACAAATACGAACTAACTAGTTTTTTTTTTAAATAATTAAACTAGAAAACTAGATATTTTAGAATATAACAAAAATAAGACCCAGAACAAAATAATATATGCTATTTTTGTTTTTATTACATATCTATTTGAATTTTATAATATATTAAAAATCTTATAAACATGAATTACAAATTATATGGATGATATTTTAAAAGTAAATAAATAATCATATTAAAACAAATATCCGTTTTATTTTATGTGTATAAAAGTCGATATTACTCAACTCGTTTTGAGAATAATTATGGGCGTATAAGGATTACTTTGTAATTTTTTAAGAGACAGGCTCAACCCTTGTTACATTTGACACCTTATAAGGTCGGTGAAATGAGTTAGCGATTGGTATTTCTATCTTTAGCAATTGTAGATATGAAAAAGGTAGGATTGTTTCTTAGAAGGGTAGAACAAGATACCCTTACATCTAAATCGCATTACTAAGCGTAATGCTTATACTGCATGAATCATGTATGAGTCATCGAGGAGCCGCCGCGAATTTTTTCCAGATAAATTGACTCTTAAAGCTCTTAGGCAAAAATAAATTTATTGTCTCAAGGATAAGATAGCTTTTAGATTGTACTAAGTTTTTTGCGTCTCGATTCTCCGCTTTCTTGGAAAATTGCAAACAGTGGCAAGCGACTGTGATACAGTTGCTAGAACTTTCGATCCGGGAAAATTCACACAATCTCAATTACATTATTAAGAATTTATTACCAATGATACTTCTATTTAAAATTGCAAAATAAAACCATTAGCTTCCAAACTTGCAAAGCATAATTTCATGAATCTATATAAAGTAAATAGATTTAAATAATTGCTTTAAAAAGAAAAGATTTTTTTATATAAAAAAAGTTATATATTTTATTAGTGTATAGGAGGCGTAGCCTGTTGAGACTTGAAAGGACACTTGTCGACAAAAGTCCTTGAGGGCGCCTCGACCATTAACCGAAACACTTCCGGGAGAAATTCCATTTAAAAGGGAAACTCAATAAAACATTTGACAAAGTGTGTTAAAAGTTAAAAATTAAAACGGGTCAGTAGTTTTGAACTGAGCGTAATTTTATCATTACGCCTTATTTGAATGTTATTTTAATTATAATTTTCATCCACGAGCCGGATTGCGTACGTGCGCAGTGATATCTATCTACACTCAGAGTCTACGTAGGGTTAGTACCCACCCTATCTCTACTTTTCTATTTGGGTTTTAGTGGACATAAGCATCAATGAAAACATTTATGTCCGTGTCTACGGCAGGTCTGCTTCTCTTCTCGTGATCCGTCAGATTGCGCGGAGGCTATAATCGATGTGTCAAGTTAAGTATTTAATCCCGTATACGTATTGTGTACTAGTCCATTTTACCAAAAAATATTCTTAATGTTTTATCTTGTCATTTGGTTTGGGAACATCTGTACTCGATATCACATCACTTTTATAAAATTTTCAACATAAATGTTTGATAAGTATCAGGTTTTTATTTAATAAAAGAAACAAGCAATATCACTTTACAGTACCATCAGGGAATGAATTTACATGTTTTGACGTCGGGAAAACACATTTTTCTTCTTTAAGAATTTATTTTTTCACGCGAGATAATACAAGCGGCTTACTTGGCATTATGATGTAATTTAGCTTTGGTGATGTGAATGAACAATTTTTACATTTAATTTCAAAACATGTCACGTTATAAGTTATTATTTTAAGTTGAATAAACTAGCGCTTGACCACGATCCCACCTGATGTTAGGGCGATAGATTGTACGCGCTCGTTCAAAGTAACAGCCTTCTCTTGAATTTACCTGTAGTACGACGGAAACACTGACGCTGGCAATTTGTTCCAATCCTTTGCAGTGCGCACGATGAACGAAGATTCCAGGCACGTCATAATACATATACAAGTTCTTATAAAAGACACATATTTTATTATATGAATTATGCATACTCATGTTATTAGTCGGGAAATATAATAAATTGTCGAAATTGATGCAGCTGCCTCGGCCTATTTAATACTAATAATAAAACATAGTTAAAATTTAATTCTATCCTCCAATCGTTGAATGTACGCAGAGAATTTTCTATAAAACTCCTACTCTTTTCATTTCCGGGGGATCTATTTCGCGTGGCTTTTTCCAAAGCGACGCGCGGCCCGACAATTTTAACAGGATTACAGTCACACGCCTTTTGTTTTTGAATACCGAATGCTGCACTGCAATCGGCATGGGAAAATACATTGTACTACTATTGTTACAAAGTGCTATTTACAATGAGTTCGTCTATTATAGCGAGAAATATTTTTCATCAAATTTTCAGAGATTTTCCGTTATTTTATTGGAAGGACACATACTAGTAAAGAGTGTGAGAGTTTATGAAAATAACAGATTTTTTATTATTGTTTTTAATTTATGCGTGACGTCATCATTATCTCCCTGTATTTTTCCCACGTTAAGACGCACAGTATGACCGTAGTAGATGCTGCATAGGTTTTGGCTACAGTTTGTACGTCCAGCCGCCTGCCTGATGTCAACCCTCCTCGGGGATAATTGATTTCCCTTAAGGCTTATTTTATCAGTGTAATCAAAGACAATTCCGTTGCCAATATAGTCAAATGTCGGGATGACCGTTAGTGGTTAGTGGCAGAAGATAATTCCTACATAATCGTCACAAAATCTCTACTATAACTAGTTTAAATCGTTTTTGAACTTTGATTACTTCGTTCCAAATATACATTTTTTTTAAATTTGAGCATATAATTCTTGTACGAGTGATAAAATAGTGAGTTCACTGGATAAGGGCAGCAATATATCTTTATAACACAACAAAAGACAACCATTGTAAGAGGCCGCAACAAGAATATCTGTTGCTTGAATGGACCAGCTCGACCGGTTAAATACCACGAACTCACAGAAAACAGGTGTGAAGTAGAAGTATACTACGTTTCGTCTGATGAGTGAGGTGCCGAAGGCCTTATCCTGGTCCTTATCCCCATCCATTACGAAAGGATTGGAAGCAGAACAGGGTCCGTCGGCGAGGGTGTATGCTACACTCACACGTGTAGTTAATGTATTTGCAGTCAACTACATATCAGGTTCATGAAACATTACAAGACATCTTAAGTTTTTTATTAAAACAGATCCCCCACATCGAAGTATTCTTCCCAGTATGTGGCGGAAACAGAAACAAACTGCCAAAGATTTATACGTTTCATATTCATATTATATATTTATTTGACATAAGTAGAAGAGTTTATATTTTAACTGCACATTTAAACCGACTTATTGCCTGTTACCCGGACCATGAATTTAAAGGAGCCTGTCGCATAAACATTGTTCATTCGTGTTCGTAAAATTTCATGGCGCTATTCTCGCGCTAAAAGAAGTAAAAGTCGGTATTGCTGAACAATATTTCTTTTACCTTTCGCTGGGAATTTTCAACATAATATGTTCCGCAAATAACTCAAAGGATCTTGTTTGGATTTAATATTTCATTTTGCTGAGGTCATAAGCTACGTTATCTCCTTTAATTGTAAGCTATTGCCGCTTTGTTCCAATATTATACGAGGCGTTTTTCCTGAAAAAAAGTAACGTGACTATTTTTTTAAAACGTTGAGTTTTTTAGTTGGTAGCTACAGTTATTGGAATTAAATTTACTAGCTGAAACCTTTTTTATAAGAATAAAAAATATATTTTGAAATTACTTTAGAAATTCTATTGGATTCATGCAATGATATTTTATAGTAAAGACTTGTTATGCTCATGTCAAAATCACCATTCAAAAGTGTTCCAAAGACAGTGACAGCAACATTCACACGTGTCGAATGGAGTAAAAAGAATAGCGTAATCAAAATAATAAGAAAGAAGATGACAGCTAGTGTTTGTGACTTAAGCGTAAATATATAAACATATATAACGTAAGCTATAGAAAAAGTGTCTTAATTAGGACGCTTTCGAGTCTTGACTTTTTGATCGCTAATGGCATATCTGCTACTTTTTGTATTATAATATCGTTGGATTATAACAATACAGACCCTCACAAACGTTTGCTGATTATCTTAATTAGCCGTCAATTAATTAACTCTACAAAAAAATAATTGTATAACACAGATAATAATTACCGTATGTGTTTAAGAAGTATAAGGGCGATATAAGGAGCACCGGACGAGCATGTAT
>JWHW01036121.1:279653-301502 GCA_000931545.1 Papilio glaucus | reverse complement strand
TATTTCTACATTATGCGTAATATCACAAGGCTTATAAAATATAATTACTAATAGTTACTGTATCTTTTAGACCCTCTAAGGCTTTGTAAGTTTTTTGAAACGAAAACTTCTTTAGCCGCCTTAGAGGATATTTGTTAGGGTAAAATCTAATAGGTTCACGTGAACAACATCGTCGGGAACAAGCTTATTTGAATTTGGAACATTTTCGACGAACTTTTTTTCATTTATTTTGCTTGTACTTAATTTTGAATTTTATTGTTAAATACAAGGGTTTTTTTGTTGATAATTTTTTTTTGTAATCCCGCCTAGAAGGAGCGATAACTTTGAGTTTTCACTTCTGTCTGCAGTCCTTATGGCTGCCTGGTTTTTTTTAATAAAATTAATCGTTCGCTTATTTTTCTTCCACGGGATTGATGCCGAATCAAATAGTAGATTCCTGTGTTAATTTTCTTTGCTTCTATAAAAAACTCTACATTATAAATATTGTTAATACATATCAGTTTGCTATTACCAAAGCTTAAGTTAAAGTGAATATGATAAAAAGGAAACCTTTTTCATAATTTGTTCCAATCCCTTAGGCGCGTTCCTTACATTCATATGAGAGAACAGAACAAAACTTACTGAATAAAATACTTTATGAATATTACACATAGAGTTGCTTTTAGAATGAACATTATACAATTCTCCTAAGTAATTGCAAATAATCATATTGCACATCCTCCCCAAAGATTTCTCGTACAAAATCAGGTTTAGGTTCATACATAAATACCGAAACCGAAATAACGTTCAGGTTAGTATTTAGTCTCCTTACCTAATGCCACTGTTAGATTATAAAAAAAATAAATTTAAAAAGGGCGGTATAAGGAGCACTCATAACCGACGAGAATGTATGCGTAGGTGTAAATGCGCCAAATGGAAATCCATGATCTCTGCCTACCCCTCTGGGTTACGGGCGTGAGCGCATATTTATTTATTTAGATTATAAGCATCCTTAGTTTATAATTTCACTAGCCGTACGATAAACTGACAAATGTGTTACATTAAAGCAGGTGGACCTATATTTTGACATTTACAAGAAGAAACGATTTACTGACAAACAGATAATGTAATTTAGATTTCTTTATATGTCATGGAATAAAAGGAACATTTTAATACTACTATGTGAATAAAAGTAATACTATGTGAATAAAAGTAATTGACTGGCAAATTGGTATTGTTACATAACAATACAAACATATGTGGATTTAATTGCCTTAAATATTGCGACAAGCAGAATCGTGTAATTATTTGCTGTATTTTTTAAATGTAAATGTAAGGTTTGCTAAAGTGATTAAAAAATCTGAAGCGTTACGAAAAACGTAGTCTATTTTATTACAACAAGCCAGCAAACACGTCACCGTGAGCTGTTAAACGAGGCAGCGGTATTTGTTCCGGCCACTTGTAAACGCTGGGGATAAATAAAAAAGTTTTAAAAACATTTTATCATTGGTATACGTAAGTAATGTAATACAATGAGATTTCAATGTTTAACTTTTATATAACCTGCATAAGGAGCTTAGGATAGTGTAACTAGCGTTATTAAATAATTAAAATAAATTATTTCATAATATTAAACATTGATAAATACAATCATATAAATAACATATTAAAAGATCATTACAAAATAACGATATTAAAAGCATAATATTATCAATTAAAAAGTGGAGCATTCGTTCGTCCAAAAGGACATTATATTCGAGATAAAAAATACTATATAAAAACTTACTTTAAATACCTATAATTTAGGGAGCAAAACTATCTAGGCTGCGGTAGCAATCGCACAACGTGGGAGCCCATTCCTTGAGGCGAGCAATGGACTCACAATGCGCTCTGCAGGTCCTGTGCTGACTATGTCATGATGATGATGACTTGTTATACACTTGACAGTGTATACGCATTGAGATGCGAGAATCGATTGAATTTGTGCTTACGCTCTAACAACGAGCCGAGAGCTCTTTTGCTGGTTCGCCGGCATAATTTTATGGAATTCAATGGCCGAACTGTTGTCCCTACTTCGGGGGGAGGTACTCACCGCAAACGGCGGTGTGTTTTTTGGAGCCTTGTGCCACCCCACATTTTTTTAGCGAGCGATATACTCTTGTACCGGGTATTTTATAAAAGAAAATTGTAAACCTCTTACAAGTGTTTCTTATTGGAGCCTTTTGCAAGCGCGAAGGGATTTTAACGCTTTAGTAACACCTTTCTAGGTGGAGAAAGGGAAAATGGGAAATGGTTACAATAGATAGATAGATGTTCTAAATAAAGGATAATCAAACACACGCGTATTAGGATACAATATAAACCAATAACACTACCCGTGTTAGGATAAAATATAAATTTTGGATCCATTTTCTCGGAAATTATGAACAGTGTTAGATTCAGTAAAGTAACTATTTCTTAGTTTAAAAATTCATTCGGAACCTAGTAACGAAGTCTCGTTTTGCTTTTTATACAACTCACGACACATTGAGACACTATCGTCACCTTAATTGTTTTTTTTAAACATTCATACAAATTCATAACTAAAAACGTTATAGATCTGAGGTCAGACCATTACCGACCAATGCGTTAAACTCGTGTGCGTAAAATCACAATTAAAATAAGTTTTAAATAATAACAAAGTAAACATTTTTCCGAAATGAATAGTTGAGCAACAAAGTGCATAAAATAACTCAGAAATAGCGTACCGCTGCCTCTAACGAGATTACTCACTTCACGGGCCCGGGCGTTCACTGCGACATGCCGGCTCGAGTTTTTCATTCGACGGTAATGCTTGCTTGCCTGCGAATACATTATACTCTATGCGATTACGCAGCATATCTGGATTTTGTATTCAATCTGCAGAGACCATTTTTGTTTAACATCAACCATCGTAAATATTGTCATTAGGACCGGGCGAATGAAAGGGGAATGTTCTAAAAAGCCAGACTACTCTCGAAAGAATGTGTTGTAGTCAATATACAAAATTTTCAATGCTTGCCTTTAAGCAACTAAAAATTGTTTATGTTAATACGATATTGCGATTTAAGCATATTATGCACCTTTTTTCGATGATTGCGCTTACGATAGTACCATTAAAGGGCGAGCAATTAAGTTTTCTATTTTTTGCATGATTTATTACACATCCAACGTTTACAAATAGCTTATAAAATATCTATAAATACTGGGGAATAAAATAAGCTAAATAAATATATAAGGAGATACATGCGAAAACACTTACATATATCTATTTATACATATTTTAAGTCCACTGTATGTTTATGTGTCCTCTTTGTGTAATTTGATATACAAAATGCTTCTATGAACCTAACGTTACGTACGTAAACGTAAAGTTATTGATAGGCATTAGATATGTCCGGTCGGCTAAATTTGAGTCTATCGAAACTGAGGCAATATCGTTCAGCGCGGCATACTTTATTACTTCGGCTTCGGCGATCTTTACAACACTTTTTTTTACAATTAAAGGGTATTATTTATTACAACAATGTCTGTTATGGGCTTATGTTTGAAATTATTGATCATTTAATATTGAACAAACGAGTTATATTAGTTTCGTATATTATATTATTAAATAAAATAAATTAACACTCACGTTGACATCCTAGAGAGGTAGGCAGAGATAGACAATAGTCTGCCAATAACAAGAATTAACACTTTTACCAACTTTAGGTTCTTAATTTTTCTCTGTTAACAACAACTTAACTTTGTGAACATGATTCGATCTTTAGATGTCAAATTTACTTGGTAGTAGACCGACTACCACACTTGTGTAACATAAAAATGTAGGTAAGTCATTGAAGAAGTACTCAACTGACAAAAACGACATTACTGCAACTGTCCTAAGTCAAAATTGAACTACATAAACTATGATAAATATAGAAATACTCGGAAAATCTAAACATATTTTGAAAAATACAAATTGGATTAATTAATATTTATATCGGTATATAAAAAATAAACCATAGCTTACTTACACAAAGTTCTATAATAATCGTCATCGCTTAGAAGAAATAGCGTTTACTTGTTTATTCTATCTATAAAAAGGACTATTAATCTTGTTGCTTAGCGGCTTGTTAATATTGTCAGTAAAAGATTAGGTAAGGATGTTGGATAACGACTTTTTTCTAATTGGGGTCATCACTACACAACAAATTAAACGTAAAATTTGTTAACTTGACAAATACTTTTCCATTATTTTCTGTCTTTGGGTAGTAACCCCATCGAGTCGAGTAGCCGCCGAGTAATTCGTGTCTAGTTTTTATGTCTGTAGTAAAAAGTTTCTACAAAAGCTTTTCCCTCGCGGTATCGGTTCTCCGCATAATGTGCTGCCTCATTCCAACTTAAGGTTTTTCATCGTTTAAGCTACATTATCTTACAGTGTGGCTTTGCAAGTGATTTAGAACTGTGGAGCTAAATGATTGCGGCTTCTTATACAAGATAAATAATAAGATCAAGATATTTCTCTTCGCTTATTTTTATTTAAATAAAACTACTTGAGCTGTTGAGGCAGTCGTCTAATTGATCAGAATTCGATTGTCCAAGAAATCGAGTGGTGATGGTATATGCTATGGCTAGATTTGGGATAGTGTCGCTTTAATCATTGAAGAATTTTAAACGATGGAAAAATATTAATTGTGTGACAGTAAAGGATAACCGAGGCGAATCTATGACGTATTAAGAAAATGCGATAAAAAAATTACAGCTACACTCGCACACATAACACTCCTGCCCTGTTCCTACTTTAAGTGGGGTCGGTTGAACACGTTTTCTTCTTCCACACTTTTCTGTCATCTTGTTAGTCATTCTTTTCTTACTCATATCATCATTTAGCCCATCCATCTTTTTTTACTCCTACCAATATAACATTTCATATTCATATCTAAAACTCTCTCTCCTCCTAACAGAAAGTGAGTTAGCATGGTATGGACAGACCATGCTAACCTCCAACTCTCTTTCTTTCCCCCCTTTTCAACCAACAGTCTACCATGCTAACCTATTGCTCAGTAATTTATCAATCGCTGCTGATGCTACTTTATGAATCTGCGTGCCTGAATCGAATGGATCACAGGCTTTTATATTTATCTTTAGTTGAACGCATTGAAGGAGTAGTTACGTAGACAAACTAATATAATTCACTTATGTTCATTGGTTGATGTTTCGATCGGAGATAGCCTTACCTAAGTAAACATATCGTGGGGACAATTTTAGGCGAAGCGTAAATTTGATTACGCTACGTGAGCGCTCCTAATAAATAAACTACAGGTCAATATGTGCACAAATGTTATTTCTGAACTAGAATATCGTGTTATTGAAATATAGTGTATACTACACTGCAATTTGTTTAAAGTAATATTTAAAAAGGGCCAGTGGATATTATGGCGAGGCGAGGGCCCCAAGAGTTACTCGACAATGAAAACGACCGTTTTTGTTTTGCTGTCCGATTATATTCTAGACTGGGTACAAATTAAAGATCTTTCTTGTTTTGTACATATTGTACATTGAGAAATTGCAGAACTTGTTTTTTTTTTTTAGAAAAACTAAATCTCCGACCCTGTGTTTAAAAATACTAATTTGTAATCTTTCTGTGCGTCTTTTTATGTTACGTCCATATCAAGACGTCAGTAATCAGGATTTCTATATTCTATCAATAATGTTGACGCTGTTGCTATTAAGTAATGTCAATTTAGAACTATCCGGGTGAAAAGGCAAAATTACTGGTTCTGTAAACATATTTCATACGCCTTTAAAAAACTTATTAGGTTAAAAAAATGTTTAAAGCCTTCATAACCTTTCATTAAAATAAAATGTTAATGTAATAGAACCTGAAATGAAACCTTACTAACTCACCTAATTAGTTTTTTAGAATAATGAACGGACTAAGAATATTAAAAGAATTTCTGCTCTTTTTCGTAATATTTTATAAAGATATTAATGTAAAGGCTTTCAGGTCGTAACTTTGACGGTGAAAGCTTCATTAATATATCCTATGAACGCAGTGTTAATACTTTATTTTCGTACATTTTGTATTTTTAATAAATTTTGTTGATACTCTGCTTTTAATTTTCAAAGAGTATTACTATATTTTGCACAAAAGTTTTAGAATTAGTTTAGGTCGATACAGCATAGATGCTTTTAAATTGTTGCATTTTTAACGTCAACTAAAACCCCTATGCTTTCCGAAGTATCTCTTCGCCGTTCGTTTTTTTTACCTCTTTTCGTGTTTCAGGTAGGTGTGTTAACTCCTGAGTTCTCAACATTTATGGGCAGCAATGATCAAATTCTTGATACATTTATTTACGTTACATTGAAAATGAGAAGCGACAGAATGCGCGATTCAGAAAACTACATCATTTCATAGTTGTTTTTTAGATGTACACATACGTTCAATAAATACGGTTTACATTCAAATGAGTCTTCATTCGAAAATCTTATTCGTAAACAGTTTATCACTAATGGTGCAAGGGTAAATGCTGTAAGTGTAAACGGTAAAACCTTTTTGCAATAATCGAAACGCTACCTTTGCCAATTGATTCTCGATAAAACGCAACCCGCACCTCGTTTAGTGAATTGTTTAGATAATTCCTATAAGGGAACAAGTAGAGAAGGTAAACAAAACACAACATTTTCAGATAACTTTTTTTATCTGTTGGTCGTTTTAGGTCCAGGTAGGTATTCGTTTTTAGGATATGTGTACAATTTATATCAAATAGCAAATAAGGACGAAATCACGAAGGACAATAAAGTTTTTAGTCGATATTTTCCGCTCCCGAAGGGTAAAACGGGATCCTATTATTAAGACTCGGCTGTCCGTCCGTCTATCTGTCTGTCCGTCAGTCACCAGGCTGTATCTCATGAACCGTGATAGTTAGACAATTGAATTATCACAGATGATGTATTTCTGTTGCCACTATAACAACAAATACTAAAAAAACAGAATAAAATAAATATTTAAGGGAGCTCCCATACAACAAACTTAACTTTTATAGCTAATGATACGGAACCCTACGTGCGCGAGTCCGGCTCGCACTTGGCCGGTCTTTTATTTATGATCTTATCAAAAAATATTTTCAACTAAAGACAGTTTACAACTAAAGACTTGCTGCTTTGTTAAACTTGAATATAAATATTGTGATTGAAAGAACTACGCATACCAATTTGTCTCAAGACGACGTTGTTTTGCCAGTGATGACATACGGTACCGAGAGGTAGCATCTCAAGAACTATATAAAATAGGCTCAAGATTACGGACTAGGGAAATAACAATGGAGAGGGAAATGCTCGGAGTCCCAATGTGAGATAAAATCAGAACTGAAGTGACCCACAACAGAATTGCCAGGCTTAAGTGACAATGGGCAGAAAACATTGTCTATGACGATGACCGACAGGAAAAAATGCGTTTGGAACGGCGAGCACGTATTGAACGATACAGCGTAAGTAGACCTCCCTCGTTATGGATCGTCGACCTGAACGAGGTTGAAAGATCTACTATGGGCGGCTAGGGACCGATCTTTTTGGTGAGGCCGCTGCCTAAAAGTGTTTAAGTATTTAGTGCCCTCATAATATTCGCATCACAAAAATAGTTAAAAACGTTGCTTTGATTGACGGTGTTTTCTTCTAACGACTCAGCAATCAAATCAAATTCGAAATTCAAACGAATGCCATTAAGTATTACGGACAAGCAAAAATATTTTTTTTTTATGTTGCCAGTTTTATCTTAAGGTATATTTACCTAGAAATATTATTTAGGTCAGCGGATATTACAGTCCGTTTCGGTTTCTTCCATCAAGAAATCCATAGTCTATTGAGTGATGACAGAATAAGAATAAAACCTTATTTTATTGTCTTAGATTAATATCAAATATTATTCGGAGGTTTATGTTTTATTTTATTTATATTGAGCTCTTGACATTTTTTGTTAGTTTAGTTATTAGTTTCGGCACTATATGTTTCCTTGTATAGATATTTGTTTTTGTAATCGAAATAAAATGGTAAAACTTAAACTTTCTTCATGACATGATAAAGTGTTTTATGACAAACGTGTCCAACTTTTACTATATGGTGAATATAGCAGAAAGATAAATTATAGTTAAATCGTGACAATGCTAATTAATCACTGAGATATAATCGGTTACCTTTAAGTGAACCTTACAATTTTAAAAGGAAAATGAACAAAAACAATTGTAATTGATGTGTAGATTTAAAGATTGTGAGCAAAGCTGACAGTAAATCCTAGTCATTAACGAAAAAGAAACACAACGTAATTATTTTATTAAGTTCGCAACAAAATCTGTTTGTGTTACCCAACCTTGATACATTAATTCGCCCTAAGAATAAAAAGATAATGAAATAAATGAATTTTCCTTCGTCCAACGACTAAGTTACCGTTGGTTAGTATAACGTAATATGTTTTATTGTAGATTACATTGTAAATTGGTAAATGTTGCAACCTAAAAGTGATTATAAATAAATATACGCGCACGCCCGTAACCCAGAGGAGTAGGCAGAGATTATAGATTTCTATTTGGCGCGATCCTGGCACACCTCGCTTCTTCTACATCCATACATCTACGCATACAAGCTCGTCGGTTACTCCTTATATCGCCCTTCTTTAGTATGTTACTAATTTGATCGATATAAGTTCCCCTAGGACGTCCTAGGAGGTTGGTAGGCCAACGCTGCCACTCACTTACTCTTTTACTCACTCATTTACTCTCCCTTCATTCATCCTTTCAACATGCCTGAACTACCGAAGCATATCTTTCTCAATTCTAGTCACAACATCCTCTTTTAAGCCACACTTTTCTCTTATAAAGCTATTTTTAATCCTATTATTCAACGTCACGCCTAATATACTTCTTAAGGATCGCATCTCAACGGCATTAACTCTACTAACATGCTGTTCTTGCCAAACCCAGCTCTCACTTCCATACATTAAAGTGGGGACTAGGACACCATTGTGTATTGCCAGACGAGCCTTCATAGGCACTTGCTGACTCCTCAGTACTGTACCTATAGCCCCATTCATTTTATTTCCCGCATTCACTCGTTTTTCAAAATCTTTCACGAGTCTACCATCTCTACTAAACATACATCCCAAATACACAAACTCTTCCACCTGTTCCACTTCTTTGCCGTTAATATTTACTTACCAACAAACACCGTTACTTTCATCTTATCTACATTCATCTTCATACCTTTACCTTCTAATGAATCGTTCACTACATTCAGCATAAGTCGTAAGTCCTCCGCCGATGACGCAAATATCGGCGTACAAGAGACATTTTACAAGTAACTCGCCCATTCTTAATCCACACTCTTCGTCTTTCAAAGCATTCAAACAATCATCCATAAAGAGATTGAACAGCCACGGGGATGCTACACCCTGTCTTACACCTTTATTGATGCTAAACCAGTCTGAGTAGGCCCCGTTAATCCTAACACAAGCAGTAGAATCTTTATAAAGAGACTCACTCACTGTTCAATCTGAACTCAACCAAGGTTGATTATAAATACAGAAGAATTTGAAATAGACATAGATTAATAAATATTTACTAACTAAATAAAAATACGTTAAAAGCGTTTCTAAAAATATTTATCTTATGTATTAATTTAGCAAGTAATTTAAAGTCACCTATAAAAGTAAAATTATCTTGTACATTTAATGTCATTACATTTCTTGCAACCTATAATTTTAATACAAAACTGGAAACCCTACAGAACAAAAAGTATTTGTCGATCTCTGATTTCTGTTTTAGCACTTCTTTCGAATAAACACAAAGAAAAAAGTTTCCGTCGTTCAAAGAGAATTGGCAATTACTTAAGAGGTATCCGATGCGGACAAAACATTCCAGTAATTAAGGTCAGGGTAATGAAACCCCTAATTACCGACGAGATATTTTACTTTTTATTTGTAATACACTTTTGTAATTCGTTTAGTTTTTGAATAGAACAAATATTTTGTTGAGTAAAACTGACGGCGTAGAGACCTGCTTTGGTAACAGAATACAAATTCGTTGACACATAAATTCATACTCTACCTTGATATATTACTTTTTTCTACAATCGCCATCGCTCTTGCTTGCTTGCTGGTATCAAGTAGTCTCTCAGTCAGTACTCAGGTGGCGTTGCGTAGACGCACCGCGATAATTTCGAAGGGCAGTTTCTCACACGACCAAATGTTGTGACAGAATGCAACGCACAGTTCTGCGGCGACGCAACGACTCATGTTGCTATCACAATTGACAATAGACTTGTAGTTTGATGCTATAAAACACTGAGCTGCACTGCGTTGTCGCTGCGATGCCGCACTGTATGTTATTTCACCCGCTTCGCTTCTTGTGCTTTGCTCGCGCGTTGTTAACGCACATCTTTTTGACACACCATGTGGCAGTCCTTCTGATTTCGATTATAAAACTCAGTGATATAAGACAATGCGGTACTGCTACGTCTTCCCACCGCAGACGCAACGCCCGTGGTAATAAAACGGACCGCAGAGGCCCAGATCATCCAGCTACATATCATTTCTATTCCAGTGAAATATTAATTTGTCAATGTAACTGTAACTGTGATGAAAAGTTAAAAGTGGAGCAAGCTGAGCCATATCAGCAAGTTTCCAACAATTAAAACAGGTATCAATAACTTTTTATACAAAATTCCGTTTTCTTCAAAACTGTCGAGTGTGTATTGTTTTTCAAATAGAATAAAGGCATCCATTGTTTGATAAAAGAGCTATCGCTTTTTTACAAAGACTTACTTTCTTTTAGCTATTTGAAATATTTTTCAGATAGCACTTTAGAAACCTATTGTGTAGTTATTTCCAAATATATATCTTGCAAATTCTGTGAGACGTACGTCCATTAGTAAATGTATGTTGCCTGATAAATACAATTGTGTATATACAACGTTGGTAAAGCGATTTAATTAAAATTACAATTAGAAAAATGTGCTTGAAAAACTTAAATGCCAAGGTAGGGCTAGTACTGGTTCAAATAATTAAATACACCAAAATTTTGTTTTGCATCATCGTATTTTACATGTTGTGATATATACCATATATATTTATGTCACAAATATAAAAGAAACCTTAAATATTGTTAGAAAAATGCCGCAGAACAAGTTTAATATTTCGTAAAATTCTGAACTGTAAATAAAATAAAACGCGTCGACTGAAAGCCTTTAAGTGAGCCTTTCAATAGAGTCAAAGGCTGCCAGATGATAACCGGCACTGCCAGTTCAAAGACCGCAAAAGTGCATAAAGAAAATTGTAGAGAAGTTTGATAGGTAAAAGTTTAAGAAAATATCCCGATCAGACTCGAGCTCGCAAAAGAATTTTTTTCTCATTTTAAAGAATTTATTTTATTGAAGATAGTGAGTCTCGGCTGAAATAGTTCATTAAAACATTTCGCAAAGAGAAAACAAATAGACATTGTAATATTGGAAAATAGATTTTCCAAATACCACACTCATTTTGAAAATGAATAGTAAGGATAAATTACGCATTTTAAAATATTATTGTTAGTAAATGGAATAATTACTTATTTTTTGTTTATATTTAATAAATTAATTAGTTTATTTAGTATTTTATGCGTATATAATGTAAAATATAACATGCTGTATTATTCTTATATGATACTAATATAAGAATAATACAGCATGTTATATTTTGAAGTAACAAAATACACAACTATCTCACAGACTGATTCGATGAACGGGCGCTTTCACAATAAATCGTATCATCGCCAATGTTCAGTAAGATTTTCTCGCAATTTCAACTTTTCCATTTAGACGATAAAGGAGTTTGCTTTGAGCGAAACTAAATGAGATACAAATTTCTGCAAGAACGAGCGGCAAGGGCGGTATAACATTGCAAGTTTGAGTAACTTTTCTTTGCAGCACTGCTACTGCTGCTGGTAACGAGATCAACATCGTTTAAATGCCTTTTTTGCCTCGGGTTTGGAGGAAACAAATATAAACTGAGTAAAAATAAATCAATTTAAATTATACACCAGCCATCAAATTACTTCTTATGAATAAAGTAAATTTATGAATTTTAGATTCTCTGCATTCCTAAACCATCCTATTGAATGTGGTTGGATCAAACTTTGGTGTGATGAGTAAGAAAAGGTCCATTCTCCTGTTTTGCTAGTGATATTTTAAACTGCCAGTTATTCAATTTTAACTTTAATTGATATTAAACAAATAAAGAAGCATTGAACAAAATATACGTTAAAATTTAATTTAATATAAACTATTCATACAGTTTTCATATTTCTTTGTCATATTTTTAAATGTCTTTGCCATCCCTTATTTTAACTTCATAGTCAATTTATTACAATAAAATATGATTGTGTGTTGTGTGATGGTGGATTTTTAACTTATGCCAGAAGGTTACCGGATGTCTAATTCTTCCAGTACAATTAAAATCAGCTTTTAAAAAAATTATATCTCTCCATTTTTCTGATACCATTTACATTGCTTACTGATATCGACTAATCTACTGGTTAATATATAATAACTATTATACTGGTTGTTACTGTGGTCATTTCTAGATAGTCAAAACTGCTAAGCGAAAGTAATGTGTACATTAACAACAGGCATTCCATTTATACCATAAATATTCGATACTAGTTTCACATATTTGAGACGATAGTCATTTAACTTTGAGTCGATCCCATAAAACATTGAATGGACAACATTTGATAATTAATATTCAACAGTCTATCCATCTATCAGAACTCCATTAACGTGCATAGTACTCTCTGGTGGATTAATCAGTGCCCTTTACTTGCTCTCGTTTACAATATTGATTTGCCGCAAGTTGTCAAACATACGGATGACGCCGCTCTACATCTCCTGGAATCTCTTATTAATAAGATAGTCCGTCTTCTCATCCAGAAAGGATGTGGCGTTATCCTTGGTAAGATCGGGATATACGTGTGGGCATTGATTGCACTTGAGTAGACATCAAGCATATGTCTACATAATAGAACTGTACATAATATACAGTTTACCATTTTAAAGTCCTACATTAACAGTATTGAGTATATCGTTTCTTAGAAATACTATAAGACAGCCATTAGGGTCATTCCCTTGACGAAAAATGCGTAGATAACACCTTATTATATCCGCATTTTATTTTTATAAGATTTAATTTAGTTTCAGGTTGTATTTGAATTACTGTAGACTATTCCAGTAATCCCGAATACGGTAACCCTCGCAAGATTGTTGCCGGTCCCTTCAACACGTTCCCTGCATACCTACGGCGTCGCTCTGACTTATAGGTATTCAAGCAGTGTACATCCTTAAAACAATTTATGTAGAGGTGAATTTCGGGTTTATATCGTTCGAAACATGCGTTTAATTTAATTCCTATAGTTATACGCAGCAGAGAGCTACACGTATACCGCTATAACCATAATCTATGCAAATAGGGCCAATAGGTTGAAATTCAATTCTATTTCATGCCCTAGAAACGAAGGTTCTTTTGGACAAGATCCCAGGAATGAAAAACAGGAACACAAACCCAGTGAAATGGTTTATCTCTTAAAAAGTGCACCATTGTTTTGAACTATCTTCTTTATATGAACAATGTACACATTGTATGCGGGTATATTTCGCTGCAGGTCGACGCGTGTAGCGATCGTATTTAATAACTTTCTGGGGATTTTGATGAATTAATATAATCGTATTAAATCAAAAATTATCTCGATTGTATCAATTATTACTTCACTAAAATACTATACACGTTATGACATCTTATTAACATGATATCCACTTTCGAGTGAAATATTTTACATTCATTTATCTAACTTTACATAGTGACATACTAAAGAAGGGTAAGATATAAGGAGTACCCGTAACCGACGAGCATGTATGCATAGATGTATGAATGTAGAAGCGAGAGAGGTGTGCCAGGATCGCGCCAAATGGAAATTCATAATATCTGCCAACCTTTCCGGGTTACGGGCGTGACCGTATATTTATTTATCATCTAACTTGAGTAACTGAGAAAACTAGAGTCAGAAGCAGCAGTAGTTGTAACACGAATGGGCCGGCGGCAATTAAAAGTATTTATATATATCTGCGAACATACGATCTGCATGACCCTTCCCACCAGTTCATCAACTCTGCTCTTCTTCTTACAAAAAAAAAACTCAAGTATTTTTTTAGATATATAAAATCAGGTGGCAAACGAGCAAGCGGTTCACCTAATATTAAGTGTCCACTAACCATAGGCATCTGCAACAAACTAATAAGTTGCAGATGCGTTGTTTAACCTAATAAAAAAGGATACGTATTTCATTTTCGTATTTTTTTTCATGGAATAAGGTGGCAAACGAGCAAGCGGATCTCCTGATGTTAAGTGAACGCCACCCAAGACATCCATAACAAGCATATATAGGGAAGAGAAGTAGAATTACAATAGCTATAGTGATAGCAGCGCTACTTTTTCTGTATTTATATTTTAAAAAAAAAACGGATATACAGTAGAGACAAATGTATCTTTTTACTAGTGTTAAAAGATTGTAGTTGACCCAACGAGACCCATAGGTGATTTTGTTAATAATAAAGCAAGGGCAAGGGAAGTTGGGATTCTGAAGGTTTAAGGCAACCACAATTTACACAGACCGCAAACTTATCTGTACAAAATGTGATACATCAGTTTGTTTGAATAATGTAACTTGATATTGGAAATGCTCATAATTTCTGTAACATATACAAATATACATACATATCATGGATCTTGAATTTAATCCCTAGACGGAAATATATAAAAGATAGGAATAAATAACAAAATTTTATTTTGCAGAGTTATTCGCTAAGGAATAGAATCCGGAAATAAGAACTGCGACGAAGAAATATAGTAGATGCAAAGTTCTTAAAGTCAGTAGGCTGAGCTGACGTGACAGGAAGCCTATCACATCTGTCGAGATAGCGACTTCAAATGGGGGAGGAAAATCTTGGAATGGAGGCTACGGATGGCGGACCAAAGACCTTCCAGATGGATCGATGACCCCGTGAGGACGGCAGGATATCGCTGAATGTGGAAATCGTCGCTCCGCATCCTGGGAAGACCTATGTCCAGCTGATGCTTGAGCAGATGATGCTCTTTGGCACATATCATCATCATCAATTATTACACTTAATATTTTTTCCGTCAGTATATTATCAACGTAGTTATCATAATTTTTCTTTTAACTCTATTAACCCTTAGGACTTATTAGCTTAATGAATAAAACCAGACAGCAATTTCTAATTCTGTTTTCCCCCGCTGGGTTTAACTAATTTTTTTCATTTTCTTCATATCGTGATTAAAAACAATATTGTGATTTCATTTCTGTATATAATTTATATTTTTCGCACATTTTAGTTTTAAAGCAATATTTTGGATTACTCAAAGAGGAGCTTTGAATAATTTATAAATCTGATCCTTTTTTAGCGTTCCAGTGATACGGTAAAAGAAAAGTTTTATAAGACTATGTATATTTTATTAGTGTTTTTTTAAACTACAAATTCTAGTTACAACTTTTTCTGCTTTTTTATTTAACTGCTCTTTTGAAATGTCATGTTTTGCATTCGCGAAAAGCATTACCCACCTATCAGTCGGGCAATAAGCCATCTTAGTTTATCAAGCTCTTTAATCCTACTCGGATAGACAGAAGTAGCTACCATTACCCACTCTTTGACGAGTATCAGATTGGAAAACGAACAAATCTGGTTTATATACAAAATATCACCCTTTTCTCTGTTCGAAATCAAATCTACGATCAACTAGGTTTTACTGTCTGTTTCGAAGTTAAATAACAAGCAGAATGGTTCATAACGATAATAAAACTTCTTGAAATCTTTTTAAAAAATTGGCAGAGATTTTCGAGACTAATATAAACATTGTAATATTTGATTCTCGGAATCTTGGCTCTTAATTGTACTTCAAAGAGTATCTTCAAAACACAATTTAAAGTTTAATAGTTGACCCCTACGGCCTTAATCCAATTTAGTTAACATTTTCCAACATGTACTGCGCACTCCAGTTTATAACTTTCCATAGTTTCATATTGTTTTATTTACTAGCTAGCAAACATAAATTTATGAAAACGGATTTGTGATTTTATATGCCTATATCTTAGGATACATTTATATGTTTTATGAATTTACATATGTTTTTAATTAAGGCAAATTAAAAATCAATTGCTTATATTCGAGAAAAATTGCTAATATTTACTATATGGTTATGTCATGTTTTATATTAAAGTTGAATGTGGATGTTTAAAAGATGATCAACATCGTACCCTTATAAAATAAGAGTCTAGTTATAAAACCTCGTTACAAAAATAATATTTTTTCATTTGCAATATGGAGTACCACTAGTTAGCGCCAGCCGTGAAGCGCGTGTAATCCCCGTTGCGAAAGATCATCGACTCCTCTTTTATGCATATTTTATTACATAAGTGTATTATTTTTACCGCCGTTTTACGGCAAGCGTATTACAACGTAATAACGCGTTAATCACATAAATGGCCACAAACTATATCTTTAATACCTTTATTGCGCTAACGCGGTGGCCAGAGATAGAAATTACTTACTAAACTATTTTATATTCTAAAGTAATATTATAAATATGAAACTCACAGAAAACAGGCGCGAAGCAGAGTATTCTGCGTTTCGTCTGATGAGTAAGGTGCCTGAGGCCTAATTCTTGTCATCTTCTCCCTTCCCATCATTTGATAATAAGAAAAGAATGGGAAGGGGAATAGGACTTGATGCTGGAGGGGATGAATAGAAAAGGGATATACCCAATATCTGTTTATCCCTCCTCTGTCCATTAAGGGTAGGTAACGCATCTGCAACTCATTAAGTAGTTGCAGATGCCTATGGGTAGCGATCACTTAATATACGATACGAGTGAACCGCTTGCTCGGTTGCCACATTTTATTATAAAAAAATGAAAAAACTGTTTTTAACGGATAAACTAGCGCTTGACTTGTTTCTTTGTTGTGGGTAAAATCAGTTCCAACTCACCCGGATAAACTTTGGTTGGTTCGGACCTAAGGGAACTCCATAACCACTACTATATTTTTTTAACGCCTAGCCTTAAGTTGTGTTTTAGATACAAGTTTTATAAAGCGTACTCGATAAGCTATTTATAGGTTTGAGATTTAATAAACTGGCACAAAAAGCTTATAGTGATTTCTATCTCCGCCTACCCCAGTGGAAAAGACATGATCTAAAGATATTATCATCAACAGATGTTAGACGTAAAATTTATTTTAAAATGTAACATATTTTTACCTGAAAGACTGTAACTTCACGGACAAGGATAGTCTAGAAACGATAGCTAGTGGGATTGCACAGTCACGTGCAAATTTTATAAGAGCCCAAGATAGCAAACCTTTCGCAATAAAAATACTTCAGTCTCGATGTAGATATCATATTATGCTGGGCTGCGTCTGGAGTGTACTGAAACAAATGGTAATAAATATCAGGCTATCGTTTGCGCGTGCTCCGGAATATCAAAATAAACTCAACGCTTTTTCGTCTCGTTGATTTGAAACACATTGTAAATGTTACCACGAATATTGTTAACTTCTATATATTATCCAAATGTGCTTGTAATGTATTCGATTGTAGTTCTGTTCTTAATGTATGTTCAGAGTACACTTTAGGTTTAAGAAGTTTTCAATTTTTTTCTATTTATGGAAAACGCAAAACAGATATATTTGTTTCTAAAAGCATATAAGGAATGTGCTAAGTAAATACAGTATAGTACAGTCTACTGGGTCGTCCATGGCCGTTGGCTCGCGTGCTATTAGCGAGTACCGCATACCATTTTTTTGGTTACTCGTTAAACTTGAAAGAAAATGTCCTGAAACTCGATGACGGTGCCACCTTATATTTCATATTGTGTTTTCAACGAAGGAGATATGGTATGGTATTGTCAGGAGAAAATTCTAATGAAAAAATTAAGAAAGTTGCGCGGAAAATTTGAAAATTTAAGAAAACTAAACGATCAACTTTTCTAATGTAAACTAAGTGCTTTTGACATAATTCTTAATCGTGTAGTAGTTAACGCGATCGACAGAATGCAAACAAAACTATTCATATCCGCTACAAAAACTAAGAATATTGTGTATCATAAAGCATTAGGATAAAATAAACACTATGTTTTTAGAAGATTTTTTTGAATACCAATTCTAATTCAATTTTCATAGTTAATTCAGAACAACGTCTGACGGGTCAGTTAGTATAATATATAAATTAAGATAAAGTCTATAGATACAATTACATTAGGTTTTCTCACTTTGCAAACCTGTATTGAGAAGTTTATTAAGTTAAAGTATTGAAGTATATTAAGTTGAATTACTAATGAATGTATGAATCATCAACAAATAGATACAACACAATTATTTTTTTTATGTAAGAAGGTTGCAAACGAGCTAGCGGGTCACCTGATCTTATGTGAGCGCTACCCATAGACATCCGCAACAAGCAAATGTGTTGCGGATGCGTTGCCTACCTTTTTGGATGGAGGATAGACAGGAAAAAGGATATTTCCTTTTCCCCGTTAACCCTCTCCCCGTCCAGTCCTCTTCCCGTTCCCATCATATCCTTATGAGGAAAGGGTGGGAAGGGGAAGAGGACTGTAATTAGGCCTCCGGCACCTCACTCATCAGACGAAACGCAGAATACGTCTACTTCACGCCTGTTTTCTGTGACGTCGTGGTATTTCACCGGTCGAGCCGGCCCATTCGTGCAACAGATGTTGTTGTTGCAAGCTCTATCACTGTTAAACAATGTACTTTTCAAAATATGTACAATCAAAGATATATTTTCGCACTGTTGAGAATTGAGATCATGGCTCACACCCACGTGCACGTCTTTTTAAAATCTACCATCACATCTACAATCTATATTTTCACAGGTACAATAGTCAAAAGTGCTACTAAATAGAGCAGACATAACAAATGGTTTACTCATCTCTGCCTTGTTATCAAGTCGGTAACGTGACATTATTAGCAACTATATGCGTTTCGAACGACGACAAAAACAAATAAAACGATTTTCCGCTAACTTTTTTAGTAGAGCTAATATAGGCGTAAAGGAAAGATATATAAGGCCAAATCTTGTTATAAATTAGTATTGGCACAAATATTATATAAGCTATTTGTTCTATTGTTACTATTTACGGAAAGGGTTACGATAAATGAATGCAATACACTTTATACTAGCATTTTGTATTGCATTGATTGCATAAATGCAAGAGCTATTGCCTGAAATTCAGGTAAGAAAACCATGAAGCGAGATATAAGAATATAATAATGGTAGCAGGTAGTCTTAAAAACTTTATATTTTAATTGTCAAGCTTAGTCATTTACTGCCAAAACTACAATTGACTGGGATTGACATTTTTGTCAGTCAATATCTACCTTACTCCTACCTAGCAAAACCAATTCTGAAACAAAACTACATATCAGTTACTAAAATAAATGTCCATCTAATAGATGCTAACTAAATTCCTAAAGCTTATGTCCTAAAATTAGGAAACTTTTAATATATGTATTAATTCAGTATTTCAAATATTGAAGTATTGACAATTTAAAATGCACGTACAAGAAATATGTCTTCTTCTCTCTGTCTTATTAGATCAAATTCCTGTTTGTATCCATTTTCTTTATCATACTGATAAAAAAAACTTTATTAAAGGTATATTCGTAATCGGTAGTCTTGATGGATACGTTATTGTGTACTCGGCATCCTATTTGAGCAGCTTTCGATTGAATCCTACAAGGCTCGTTCACGTAGCTTTTTCTATAGTAATTTACGATAAATTATAACTTGATTTAGTGGTCAACGAAAAAGCGCGCATCTTTTTTATGTGGAGAAAAAGTAACTCCCGTTATAAAATGATAGATCCACGATTTCCTCACTACAGTTATAATGGAGAGCTTATTTAATTATATACATTTACTTAGTTATCTAACAAAACAGTTGTAGATTTTTTTTAAATAGATTGCTGCTGATGTTCATTTTTGCTTAATATTTATCTCTGATAATGTGATCCTTAAGTGCTGTCATTCAAAATTAAGAAGAGACAGCGCGGCCGCGGAAGTGAGCCGGAAGGGAAGGCGAGTGGTCTCGACACTCTCCTCCCATTCCCTACTCCTCAAGATTTATGTTAAGTCGAGGTGTCCCACAAAAAGTGGGTCGCGTGCCGGAGGCGTTGATTCGTGTCTATTTTAAATTCCAAATGGAGCGCGCTCGCGTCGTGCAGATTCGGGCTGCATGCGCTCGCGGTGCAGCGCGAACTAGGTCAGCTCGGGGACTTACGACATCGATGAGCTGGCTGAGCTTGAGCTTGATGCAGACGCGGAGCACGTCGGTGGTGTTGACGACGGGCCGCACGAGCTTGTTATAGTTAGAGAGCAGGTCGTCGTATAGGCGCTTGGCGTCGGGGTTGCCGGCGGCGACGGCGCGCGCCAGGCACCAGCCCGCCAGCCACCACGCGAGCGCACCCATCAGCTCGCACTCATCGGCAGCGCGGTCATCGTTACGTAAATCGCACGAGAGACGCGCGACCGGGCGCGGCGCGGCACTGACTGCTCGCTGCGCGCCCCCGCGCCGCCCCTCATCTAACCCCGCACATACCCCGCGCCCGCCCAACACGCGCCCTCGCACCCCCGTCAAAGATTCGCCGCCCGGCGCGAGACTCTTTTGCATTTTGTCCGTGTTCCCTCTAATTAACACTAAGCGTTTTACTTCGGTCGCTGTACGTCGATGTTATTATTTTTGCAGCTATTGGCTTACGCCGTGAATGTTAAAAGCTTCGGACAACGCTTACATTTTTATAACAATCAAAGAATTCTACTAAAAATTTAAAGAAAATATTTGTATGTGGGAAATGATATTGTTGTGAATTGGATTGTAATAAATGTGCCAATTTCTAACGTTATTTTTAGTAATAGTAACATCTCTGCTAAATAGATTAAAACATTTTTGTATTCTAGGTGATCGGACATTAAAAACATACATTTGACAATTTCATTAATAACGTGAAACAAAGGGTATACGGGAAGTTATAATAAACATATTTATATAGATGATTTGTGCCCAGGTCCCTTGCTAACATTGTATAATTATCGTAGTCAATGGCGCATTGTATTTTCAGGCCGCTATTTGTAAAGGATTATACAGAGAAAGTTTTCGTTGAAGCTTTGAGCGCGGCCTGTCCTTCACACTTTACAATTTAAAATTTACTCTTTGAATAGTAGAACTGCAACGGAGCGTTTAAATGTTCGAAATTATGCAAATAAATTTTAAAACTGTTAAAGAGCTTTCGTGTCCGCGATGAATGCTCTTTTTTCGCGAATTCGAATATTATTTATTTTACAACGCTAAATTACGATGCACCTTTTCGTTAATCGTAAATTGAATTTTATTGTATTAATGTAAATTATAATAATTAATACTCGAATACGAAGTGAAAATAAATTTGTAAATCCTCGCCTCGTCCAATTTTCACGGTGAGAAGGAAGCAATAAATGTAATTTCGAGCTTTAAGCTAGAGTGATTGTTTGGTTTCGAAAATAATATTTCTTTTTACGATTTAAATAATGTCGTCGACAAAATTATCGTGGGATACAATTCGGATTATAGGATTTTATTTACTAAGATCTGTTTCAGAACTTTATAGATTTTTTTACAAGCATTAAATAGTTCGATAGTTATTGTAGTTTCTAAATATCTTTAGCTTTTTGTCCTCAGGGTGAAAGCCGTGATGTGTATTTTTTCTTTATTATTTATTATTCGCCATTT
>JWHW01036121.1:250268-279382 GCA_000931545.1 Papilio glaucus | reverse complement strand
CGCTACAATGGGCCCTGTCTTTTAAATCCGTCTCTTTTTGTTGATCCTGTCTCGTATATGCCCGCATTTCCTAACTAACCTAATAACCTACCTAATCCTAACACATATTGTGTCCTCTTCCATGACGCTCGGCTGTCGTAGCTATTGCGGCGAGCATACGTCTTCGGTTGGATTTAATTCGTATATTTACTACCCGGGTTGTATCAGACACGGTATCTTGTTTATTTACGTAACTTACAAGGTAATTTTCATTTGAACAAGAATTAATTAAAATATAGAAGCTGCGAGGATAATCGCCGACCCTTTTAAAGTTCCACAAAAACTCCCGAGTTCGAACTGTACGATATTGTTTTATGTTGAATAAACAGAGCTCAACTATGTGAATACATCAATAGCTGTTTAAATCAAGGGTTTAGATATTAATGTATATACTTTATTTCTGATGCTTGATTTTTTCATATCCGGTACTACAACTCGCAAAGCTCGTACAAGGGATGGCCGATGTGGCTAAAAGGTAGTGGAATGGCCACCAGGTACAGATCGACGTGGCGTAGGTCTCCAACAAAATGGACCGACGATCCGATTAAGGAGGAGTCCACTGGATGGAGACTGGGGACTGAACTTCGTTGCGTTTAATGGAGTAGACCTACGTTCATAAGTGGACTAGTCTGGTTGAAGCGAACGAACTATTAATTTCTTTACATAGTATAATACTTACAACTCAGGAGTTGGTAAAACATGCTATACAGAATTTATCTTAAATTTTTTCACTTCCTTGTCCGATTTTTTTGCCGTTGATGCAAACTGGAGGGTTCTACTTACGGGCGCTTGAAGATAATGTCTTAAGATTTTTCACTACGTCAAACGACGGACATTTAGTGCAGCGTTTAGAAAGTCCATAGCACTTATGTGTTGGAGTGATAGATGCAATGTTAAAATTTGGGTTTTATTATGTATATTTATTTTAAATTAAGTTACGAAAGTTTTAAATGTAATGGAACATCACCAAGAATTGTAATTTTACAATCAAAGAAATAATCACTAAAACCGATTTAGGACAACTTAAATCGCCTCCTTCATCTCTCATAGATGAAGAAAACACGGGAAAAAGCTTGTAATTAAATAAGTGCCGTCATCGTTTGAATATTAATGACTTGAATGGGCCGAAAGACGATCGTTAAGCAATCTGTAATGTTAATTTTACGATCAAAAACTTTAAAGTGTTTATGAACGAACGTTCAATAACAGTATCGATTTTGAAATTGTTTCTGATTTACTTTATTGTTATCTATCCATAAATTTATTTTTATAAATACAACATAGCCTACTCGCGTCCTGGGATCGATTTCCCTATGAAGCAAAAATTGTATTATTTTTCAACTTAGTTTACGGGCTTTATGCGTTCAATTTGATCTACCTTTAAAACCAGAAAATCAGCCCAAACATACAATTCAATTGCAATACAGGTTTTTTTGCCAGGCCACAAAATGGTGTACAATGACATGTATTTGACAAGATCGAAAGTTACGAGTATTGTAAATCGGGTGACAGCAACAAACAAGGTAATTTCGCAATCGAATAAAATTGCTAAATCGATTAAAGTAATGGACTTTGCCATTTTAATGAAATTAACAATCCTTTGCGTTTGTAATTGCTTCAGTCGTTATTATATATTTTTTTTATGGTAAAATGTGGCAAACGAGCAAGCGGGTCACCTGATGTTAAGTGAGCGCTACCCATAGACATCCGCAAATGTGTTGCGGATGCGTTGCCTACCTTTAATGGACAGAGGAGTGGATAGACAGGAAAAAGGATATTTCCTTTTCCCCGCCCCTTCTCCCCGTCCAATCTTCTTCCCGTTCCCATCCGATCCTTATAAGGAAAGGGTGGGAAGGGGAAGAGGACTGTAATTAGGCCTCCGGCACCTCACACATCAGACGAAACGCAGAGTACTTCTACTTCACGCCTGTTTTCTGTGAGGTCGTGGTATTTCACCGGTCGAGCCGGCCCATTCGTGCAACAGATGTTGTTGTTTCGGGCTCTACCACTGTTAAAATATCTAAAGCGTTAGGTATTTGTATCATCATCTGCAAAGTGCAGAGTGCATCGATAAGGATGTCGGTCTAGATTCGAGCAAAAAGAACCCTAAATAATCTCAAATGAACACTTCTACCGCCCTCGTTGTCAAATCATCGTCGAAAAACAAACTTCTGCGAGAAACATCTGAAACATCAAGTATTCCGCGTGGCAGTTTTCTGAACAAGCAGACATAAATCTGACTTATCCTAAATAAGATTTACAGCGCTTTCAAAGCCTTAAAAGATTATAGTTCAAAACAACATTACATCATTGAGAAATAAGTTTAATAAAACACAAATTTATTCCACACACACACATCATTTATCGAATATATTTTTTATAGGTTTATGAAAAAAATACTATGGCAGTTAGGTGTAATCAACATTTTAAACCTATATAAAATATTAAAATAAAAATGTTTTATCTCACTTTACTTTGTTTACTTTGAACCAATTACGATTTAATTATTTCTGCAACATTTTGAAATTGTTTAATACTATAACTACGCAAAACGGTTGACTACCATATTATTTTATTTTTTAATTGGTAAAAAACTGGCAGCACACATCACCCTCAATAAATCTGAATATTCTTTTCAAACTTTTTATCTTCGTCCATCGTAATTCAGTTCGGTCGGATATTCTCTTCAATTATGATTTCAAAATTCTGAACACGGTTCGTATGCAGCTCTTTAGGTACTTCTTTACGTTATTGTTACACAAAAAGTTATTTAATTAATTATTTCTCGTATTTCATACGAAATAATTGGAAACAGCAAAATACGAACTTGTTTAATTCAATGTTCAGAAGAAGGATAGAACACAAGGTATAAATATACATCCACAGTTTCTGGTTCTTCTTGGTTCAGCTAAAGAATTATGCATCAGCTTACTTACTAGCCAAAGCACTACACTATTGACTACTACTATTGCACTACACACTATTGAACAGGTGATCATTAAAACAAATTACTTACAAATTGTAATGGTTGGTAGTTTTGTAGGTGTCCATTGGTTACGAATTATTGTAATGACATTAACTATAAATAAAAATGAATGATGATGAGGATGTTTGAAAGATATTGAAACTAGAATTATTTACGGTAAGCTTTTTATAGGTGGTTCGGGTATGTTGAAAGGATGAATTTAGAGAGAGTAACAAGACAAATGTCTTTTGCGAAAGTGAGTGGCAGTGTTGGTAGTGACATACTAAAGAACAGCAATATGAGGAGTACCCGTAACCGACGAGTACGTAAGCGTAGATGTATGTTACATCCATAAATCTACGCTGACGTACTCGTCGGTAATAAGCGAGAGAGGTGTGCCACGATCGCCAGTGTGCGATGGAAATTCGTAACCTCTGCCTGCCGCTCTGGGATATGGCGAGAGCGTATATTTTATTCATTAAGACCCTAGTAATAGTTAGTGACGTGATACTATTTCCCATAACTATACGCGACAGGCAAAGTGGACTGACTTTAATCGGGCAAAAGAAAAAAGGGGCTGCGTAAGAAAAGTACTGGACTAAAAACATGAATTACGCCACCTTACATTACATATCACTCAATAAACGATACGTATCTCTAGTCATATACGTTCGCTATGTACATCAGGTCGAGCCAACCCATTCTAACAATTACAAGTGCTGCGTTATATAAAAAACTTTACAAATTTTTAATGACTTTTGTCAACGTCTGTTACAATGTTTTTTTTTTTTAACTTAAAGGACTTTAACAAATAATGAATCGATCTCAATCTTATCTCACGCAAAGGCCCTTCTTCAGTAACTCCGTAAAATTAATTTAAAAAAATACTTAACAATAATCCAAATACGACAACGGAAATGTAACAACTCCGCAAACCGGTTCTTATTTCGCTAAAATTATTATTCAGTGGCGATACCGGCTTAAAATTGAATACCTTTGCGAATGTCTGCCAAATTTACACAAATTTGATTTTTTTGCGTCCCTTGCTAAGCATTCGGCTCCCATTACGTTGAGAGACTTATAAATTCGTCCATACCGATCGCTGAGGAAACCTTTTCATTGTTTTTGTATTTTATTCTAAAAGAGATTTTTCAAAAAGAAAACAACAGATTTCATTCATAAACATCATCAATTAAAATAATTAAAAAAATAATTAATTAACTAATTAAATATCTTGTAACTGTGTTGATTAATTTAGTAAAGGCTGAGGGCGCATCCGTAAATTTTGCAATTGTTACACATTTCGTTGGGCAGTGGTGATTACATAACATCCGGTGACTCGTTTGCTTTTTTCTATCATAGAAGAATTCAGGAATTTAAGTTGATTCATTTATTTTTGACATACAATAAATACTTCTCCGACAGCATTTTATCGACGCAACCTCAATGGATTAGAGAACACTAAGATACAGTTTAGACTGTACAAAGTTATATGTTGTATGTAACCATCATTTGGGTTTATGTCGTTATTTCACGCTTGGCAGGCGAGTTGGCGAACGCAGTGTGTTTACGGTGGAACAAAGCTCATGAAGTATTCTTTCTATTTATCATATTTATTGCAATTTACTTTACACACCTGATGTACTAACAGTTTTATTATTTCTTTGTTTTAAAGGATTCTATTCATTGCATAAATTACTTTATTTACCATTGAAAAATCATATTTTATATATTTAAGAAATAATTCAGAAGTATTATCTTTTATGTTATAATGCATTAATTTAAAATGTGTTCTTTATTCCAATTTTTATTCAAGGAGTAGAACAGAAAATCTTTAAAATGTCTTTTTGGTTCGACGTTAAGATAAGATATCAAAAGATTTATAGAAAAGCATCGCGGAGGGTCGCGTGATGGAGGCGCCGTGAGGGACGCCTCGGAGTGCCATTACTACATAAAACATCGCCGCTGTGCGTGTCGACGATCCTGTGGTTAAGAGGGTTCTTTTTTAAATCATGTATTTCGTTGTTACTTTCTGCTTTTGATATTCAATGTGCAACCTAGTTCATTAATTACATGTTTTTTCCTACTGCAAACTCTCACTCAAGACTGTCGAGTACCAGAATCATTGCATTGTAATATTGTAAATCCAATATCCACCGCCGGTAGTATACAGGATATAGGACTCAGAAAAGAAGACATCTAGTTTTCTGGGTGCATGATAATACCTCACGAACACGAGCCAAAAAAACGGGACGCTAGCTTGTTTTCTTCCAGCGTTTCGTCGTATTTTCGAATCGTCGTTGCTCCGGTCTGGGGATGGAAGACTGCCTTCAAATTCACTATGTAAAAATACGACTTCGCGTTAGCTAACATTCAGACGACACCATTAAGAATTCTAAATTGGAAAAAAACTTTTTCAATTTACGCATATGAAGAGTTCAAAATAAATATGAATAAAGTTTGACACCTATACATACACACCAACATTGCACAAATAAATACTTTTTTTATTAGAGAAGGGGGCAAACGAGCGGCAGGAATACCGAGGTGCTCAACGACGTCCATGGACACCTGCAACACCAGAGGAACTGCAAACACAGTGTCTACAAGAATGTATACAACACTTTTACTAAAACAGATATGTTATAATAAATAGGCAAATAATATAAATAGGTTAAAAATAATTATTTATTGTAAGATAATAAATAATACACTTTTTTTTAAATAAGATTATTTTTTTTTAAATTAATTACCACGCGGGAGGAATCATAAAATGTGATCTATTTTAATTTACTTACCGGAAGAACAAATTAAGTAAAGTCTTCATTGAGTGAGTCGGCTAGCTGTATCCATTGAGCGAAACATAAAATTTTATGTGTATATCTTAAAGTTTATATTAAAAAGCTCACTTTTTTAAAGCACCTTTGTCATAGTCGGACATGAGGACCGAAGCAATCCATTCAGCTTTGTAACAAACGTTGCATAAAAATTTTCAGCTCCAATTTTATTATAAAAAGACGATAATTAATAATAATAATATTATTTTCAAACATTTAAGCACACATTATTTACCTGTATACACTAAACGCACTTCATCTAATCTAATATTTAAAAACAAAAGTATACATTAAGAAATGAGCAGATATATACAAAATAACCTAATTGAACTTTATCAAAATTAAATATATAATTGTACTTAGTTTAGACAGATTGTAGATGTGAGTGTTACCAATTATGCATCCATAAGATGGCTATGATCTGTTACTAATCTATAATTTTTGAAGCGTCCATAGCCCAATGGTTAAAGGTAAGGACTGACGATCTTGAGGTCGTGGGTTCGAATCCGTCATTCGACTATTGTCGTGAACCATATCCTAGCACAAGCTTTTAAGCTTAGTTGGAATGGTTAAAAGAAATATTAGTAAATTATTTCAATAATCTAAACCATAACAAAAGAGAACAAGTTCCTAATTATGAGTGAACTACAAATCAAATTGTTGCAAAAAGACTGCCTAGCCCCTCAATAGGATTCCCTGTGTAAGAGGGGACTAGTTTCTTACATTATATGCACATGCACAAACTAACATAAAACAAAACTTTTCTTTATTACTAGCAGTATACATTCGATAACTGTCATCATCTATCACCTTAAATCACGACGCTGTTTTAGTCTAGTCATCATTGCTTCGAGAAAAAATCAAATTACCTGGAAAGTTTTTCGGGACTTCTGAAAATTTGTAATTTTATAGATTTCGATGTGCTCTCTCGGAATTTCAACTGTGTACCGCTTTTACCTCTACCTCGTTTCTTTTCGTTTCCAGGAAAAACTAACAATTGATTGGACTATTTAGCCTAAGATGGAATTTAGTTACCCATAAATAAATACGTATTAAAACGTATTAAAAAAGAAAAAAGTGCCACTTTTTCTGTTTTGTTATTCTCTTGTTTATGTTTTAAAGTAAGTTTTTTCTTTAAGGTTTTTTTTTAACTTTATTAAATAACATACTCATGTGCAATTTTCATTTGTAGTCACTGAAATTTCTAAAAGCACTATTAGTAACTATTTATATTTTTTTACAACTATTTAACAACGCTAAAATGCGAATATAATGAGAAGAAATATTCCATTAATCATTAAGAGACGAAATCGAGTCTAGCTCGCTCGCTGTATAAAAGGCGAACGCCAGGCGTATTATTTACAGATCGGCGACGGGGAAAGCAATAAACTGAGAGGAACGGGAGCGGAACTGGGAACCTTACTCTATATTCCGAGAAAGGAAACTGATCGTATAGAGAAGATAGTGCTGTTTACTTTTTTGTATATTATTTATTTAATGTTTGAAAAGTAATTATAATAGCATTTTTATAATTTTTATTTCATTCATATTGTAGAAATCATTACAACGTAGTTAACGTCGTCTTTGGAATGGATTTAATGTAATAACGTTTATATACCTTGTACCTATGACACATTGCAGTCTTAAATATTATTACAAAATTTACATTATATTCTAAAATATGATGTCGGTAAATTATAAATTCGCTTACGAACAGGCATTGTAAACAGTCACCTTAAATTGAACTTACATATATAGTCAGTGCCAACTAGAACATGGCCACTATTGGATCTGATAAGCCACAAAGAATGATGACTTGCGATCGTTCTGATCATCTATGTAATATATTACTTACGTATCCACGGATATCTAGGCTTTCGGGTAACGAATAGCTAGCCAGTGTTTTTGCAACCATCTTTGTACGGGACATTTGCCATAACTGGCATGCGTGTTGTCGATTGCAGTACATACATTCCTAGTCACATTATCTGAATAATGTATGTATTTTGTGTTTTGTGTCATAGACATGTTTGTGTAATTTCAACGCTTTCACAAGAACTAATTTAAAAATCTAATTACTTTCAAAACACTAATGTGAGTTTTTTTCTTATTTTATTGAAGATAAAGGATAATAAAACCTCTAAGTATCTGCGAGTGGCAGACGTTAGGATCGATACGTATATAAAATTAGATATCGCAATTGGATCCAATCCAACTATCTTTAGACATCTTACCACGGTTGAGGCTTTAGTATTAAGTGAGAAATGTAGTGGTCTGCTACTCTTTAATACCTCTTCTATCTTTCACAATTTGACGTTTGGTAAAGCTTGAGATACATTCGTAAAATGTCTCCTTCTTGAGTATCAGTATTTTACATATTTTCAAACATTATCTAAATAGTTACTTTACTTACTTTTACTTAGTTTTAGTTAGTTAGTTACTGTTATATTTAATTGTGGTTTATTACAGATTCCTAGGTGGCCTAACATACGCCATCATCACCGTCATCTTTACCGCTGCTCTTTTGTCACTTACCTGGTGTCGTTTTACATTCTGTTAGAGAATGAGAAAATAAATAGCAGTAAGAGAATTAGATGATAAAGAAGAAGATAAAATTGATAACAATATATCCTACAGAGAGCAGTAGGAGAAAATACACACAGTTTGGGGACCTCGAATAACTCTTAATAGGAATAGATCTTAATATGCAACAGGGATTCTCTTAGTATGTTCTCGAATTTGAGTTCATTGTGTGCTGAAACTCTAAGTTTGTAACTGTAATTAAGAAGTTTACGTTGCCCTATGACATTGCAACTTACCGATGTTCTTATGGATTTATGATAAAAGTTTCTGACCATTGGAATGACTCGAGACTGATAACATTTGATGTATTATTATTAAACAAAAGAAAATTGGAGAAAAATACTTTTCATCTATTTTAATTTACTTACCGGAAGAACAAATTAAGTAAAGTCTTCATTGAGTGAGTCGGCTAGCTGTATCCATTAAGCGAAACATAAAATTTTATGTGTATATCTTAAAGTTTATATTAAAAAGCTCACTTTTTTAAAGCACCTTTGTCATAGTCGGATATGAGCACCGAAGTCGCCAATCCATTCAGCTTTGTAACAAACGTTGCATAAAAATTTTCAGCTCCAATTTTATTATAAAAAGACGATAATTAATAATAATAATATTATTTTCAAACATTTAAGCACACATTATTTACCTGTATACACTAAACGCACTTCATCTAATCCAATATTTTAAAAAAAAGTATACATTAAGAAATGAGCAGATATATACAAAATAACCTAATTGAACTTTATCAAAATTAAATATATAATTGTACTTAGTTTAGACAGATTGTAGATGTGAGTGTTACCAATTATGCATCCATAAGATGTCTATGATCTGTTACTAATCTATAATTTTTGAAGCGTCCATAGCCCAATGGTTAAAGGTAAGGACTGTGTGTGTGCTGAAACTCTAAGTTTGTAACTGTAATTAAGAAGTTTACGTTGCCCTATGACATTGCAACTTGCCGATGTTCTAATGGATTTATGATAAAAGTTTCTGACCATTGGAATGACTCGAGACTGATAACATTTGATGTATTATTATTAAACAAAAGAAAATTGGACAAAAATACTTTTCGAAAGTTACAATGAAAAGCCATACGTAGAGAAATAACTTTCATTGTTCCAAGTCGCAAAATCCGTTTAATGTTAGCGGTACTGGCACGACAACATTTAAGCTCATACCTTTTTTTAAAAAAAAAAAAAAAAAAAGCTCATACCTACCGCTGAGATTTACAATACTTAAATAAATAATAAAACGTAATCAAATTAAGTGTAATAAAATAAATGGTTACCACATGTAGTACAACACGGAATCTCGATTGCAGGAGTCTATTGAGTGAAGATGCCAAAGGACCAATCTTTGTGACAATCTTTCGGGTAGGCCTTAGTAGTACGTACAACAGTGAACCTCTGTGACTGATGATGACGACGCGGCATTAAACATGACATTGAACCATACTGTTAACTCATTGCTTGTATATTTATTTTAAATTTACATAGTTACAAAACTGTAACAATGGTATGTATCGTTAAAGCTTAAAGTTTTCACAGTAAGCCCGAGGAAAACTCATTGCGGAAGGGAAATTAAACAGTTTACTGAATATAAAGTGTGCCAAAAGGCCCCTTTGCTGGAAATTTGTTATTAATATGTTTACCGTTCAACATAAAGTTAATATATGTACAAAGTTATTATATCTTTTCTTGTATTAGATTATATTCTTTGAATTATACACCCCAAACATACGGAATTTAAAATGTGAAAAGAAGAAACCTTGAATTTAATCAATTTATGATTATATACGAATATTGATAAATTTGTTTGGTGAAATATAAAACGTCCGCTTTTGAAATAAATTAAAGTAAATATTCACAAACATAGAACATGCCAAAAAGGAAATTAAATTGTTAAATAAAAAGATATCATGGCAGTAATACTTAAACACTACAAAGCTTTTAGCGTCTCGTTAGTCTGAAGGGAGATCCTTATTTAAAGCAGTAGATTTCCCTTCGGAAAACACCGAGCACAAAGTGACAATTTGGCCATTCTCGTGCAGTAGACATTTTAGTGACAAGTATTAAAGTTTTCGGAGTAAAAAAATATGATAAAAGTAAGCAACTTAAAACAAACGATCCGTGAAACAGACTCAATAAAGAAAAAGTTAAACAGACTAAGCTTCTCGCTTACCATAAGCTTAGAGTTACATCCTAACTATAATATTATAAATGCGAATATGGGTTTATTTGTTTGTTGCACTTTAACTCCTTAACGGGGTACAGAAAATAACATACGTCCGTCCAGACGGATAGAAAAATCTAATATAGGTGTATACATGCTAATAACATTTTTTTTTTTTATTTCATGATATACACTAGCAATGGCGACGTTAGTTAATACCGTTGAGATGCGATCCTTAAGAAGTATGTAGGGCGTGACATTGAATGATAGGATTAAAAATAGCATTATAAGGGACAAGTGTGGCTTAAAAGTGGATGTTGTTACTAGAATTGAGAAAGGTGGTTCGGGCACGTTGAAAGATGAATGAAGAGAGAATATCGAAACAAATTTATGTAGCAAAAGTGAGTTGCAGTGTTGGTAGGGGACGCCCTAGGAGAACTTATATCGATCAGATTAGTGGCTTACTAAAAAAGGGCGATATAAAGAGCACCCATAACCGACATGTATGCGTAGATGTATGAATGTAGAAGAAGCGAGAGGTGTGCCAGAATCGCGCCAAATGGAAATCCATGATCTCTGCCTACCCCTCTGGGGTACGGGCGTGAGCGCTTGTTTCACTTAATTAATAATTGCTTGTTGCCTGGCTTGAACTCATAAAGCCTACGTATGATTAAGATATTGTTTGGCTCCTAAATAAGCTGCAGTAAAATAATTAAAATCATTTTATCGATATACTAATATACATAAACTATATATAAATCTACGTCACATTGTGCGCTCCAATTCGTGCTCTAATCACAGAATACGTACTAATTTGAGATCGAAGCGTTCGTTGCAACACAACGGTCATTAAGGGCTCGACCATCCGAAGGTAATTAACAACGCACTTCACACTTGATTAGACTGCAGCCACGCCACCCTGCTCGCAAACGAGATGCGACTCTGCGCTTGTTATCTATAATTATGCATTCAAGGACTTTAACAACATAATAATAATAAAGACATGCGTCATCGATTTCCATTTGGCGCGATCCATAAAGAGTAGAAGAGATCCACGAAGCTGCTATACAGCCCTGTAAATTTGTAATAACCTTACTGATGCTTAACCAGTCTGAGAAGGCGCACAAGCAGTAGAATCTTTATACATAGACTTGTATTAGATCCTTGTTCAATCCAAACTCAACCTAGGTTGCCCAAGATCATCTTTTAAATTTATCATAGGAATTTTCTAGATCTACGAAAGCGCAGTTTTTTTTTGGTTTACGGCCAGAAATTTTTCTTTAATCACATGTAAAGAAAAGATCTGATCCAAGCATGCATTCATTTTTTTATGATAGAGGTGGCAAACGAGTAAGCGGTCCACCCGAATTTCAAGCGACCGCCACCCATATGCATCAGCAACATTTTTTTTTGGTGACTGACTTGTCACTGTTAGCCTAGAGGAGGCTATTACAGAATCACCATGCGCGATCAGAGGGCGCCTATCCTTATCCTCTTTGCAGTAACTAAGGTCGCGGGTTCCTTCGGGAGCCTCAGCTCAGGCCGTTACTTTAAGTTTATAACCGGATTGGGAGGCCACCGAGCTCTTAGGTCGCTTAGGCGGGCGCTCCACGACTGGGCTCAAGAGACCCCGAGACGAGAGTCCCCTCGGCTTGGGCTGTCACTAATTACGCGTTTAGCATTCCGATTCGAGGCTGCCCGATAGGGCCGAGCCTCGGCTCGATCGGTAGCTATTATCTGATTACAAGTATTATTACAACTAACATTACTACCACTTCGGAAAGCGTTGGCGCCGGGAGAAGAAGTAGCGGAAGAAACTCCAGCAACGCTTCTAACATTAATAGGGGAGAAAACCCTGCCTGCTATGTGGCCGTAACGAGAGAAAGATGGCCGCCCTCGCCGGCGAGAACGGTGTGTGATTTTACTGCGAAGTTGTTTTATCCTAGCCTGTGCGATGGTTATTGCATCGTCTAGATCAGTGATTCTCAACCTATGTTCCGCGGCACTTTTGTGTGCCGCCAAATTTCAAAAATGTGCCGCGAAATTCTTCCAATATAAAATAATGTGCATAATTTCAAATTATATAAATAAAAATTGTTTTTTCTAGCTTGTAATTAATCCCTTAATAAATGTTTAAATATTATTTAAACATATAATAGTTTCTTTTGCATATCAAAAGTTTTTTAGGAAATAAATGGTTTTTATATTTTTCTTTGTGTACCGCCAAATTTTTTAATTGTTGAATATGTGCCGCAACAAATAAAAGATTGAGAAACACTGGTCTAGATAGTCGAGTACGTGCCTAGGCCGTCTATAGTTCGTGGCGGAACGTACCGAACGCGATGGGTTTTTAGGTAGCGGCACCTACAACTGGGGTGACCGGCGGCGTATTCAAAATAGCGGCGAAGTTAAGTTTACGGTCGAAGATGACACCTAAGTATTTTACATTATTCTCCCATGGAATTGGACTGTCCATAAGTTTAATGGATGGGAGATGCGGGAGATTAAGGAATGGGTTGCATGGATCAGATCTTTTCTTTACGTATGATCACAGAAAAGTTTTTGGCTCTAAACCAAAAAGTTTTCTGCGCCTTCGTAGATCTAGAAAAGGCCTATGATAAAGTTAAAAGAGATGATCTGTGGTCAACCTTGGTTGAGTTTGGATTGAACAGTGATCTAATACAAGCGTTACAGTCTCTTTATAAAGATTCTACTGCTTGTGTTAGCATTAACGGGGCCTACTCAGACTGGTTTAGCATCGATAAAGGTGTAAGACAGGGCTGTGTAGCATCCCCGTGGCTGTTCAATCTCTTTTTGGATGATTGTTTGAAAGCTTTGAAAGACGAAGAGTGTGGATTAAGAATGGGTGACATAGTTGTAAAATGTCTCTTATACGCCGATGACCAAGTCGTGTTTGCGTCATCGGCGGAGGACTTACAACTTATGCTGAATGTAGTGAATGATTCATTAGAAGGTAAAGGCATGAAGATGAATGTAGATAAGACGAAAGTAATGGTGTTTGAAAGAGACCAGAGTAAGACAATACTTGATATAAATGTTAACGGTAAAGAAGTGGAACAGGTGGAAGAGTTCGTGTATTTGGGGTGTATGTTTAGTAGAGATGGTAGGCATATTAAAGATTTTGAACGACGAGTGAATGCAGGAAATAAAATGAATGGGGCTATAGGTACAGTAGTGAGGAGTCAGAATGTGTCTATAAAGGCTCGTCTGGCAATACACAATGCTGTACTAGTCCCCACTTTAATGTATGGAAGTGAGAGCTGGGTTTGGCAGGAAAAGCATGCTAGTTGAGTTAATGCCGTTGAGATGCGATCCTTAAGAAGTATGTTAGGCGTAACATTGAATGATAGGATTAAAAATAGCATTATAAGGGACAAGTGTGGCTTAAAAGTGGATGTTGTTACTAGAATTGAGAAAGGTATGCTTCGGTGGTTCGGGCATGTTGAAAGGATGAATGAAGAGAGAATATCGAAACAAATTTATGTAGCAAAAGTGAGTGGCAGTGTTGGTAGGGGACGCTCTAGGAGAACTTATATCGATCAGATTAGTGGCTTACTAAAAAAGGGTGATATAAGGAGCACCCATAACCGACGAGCATGTGTGCGTAGATGTATGAATGTAGAAGAAGCGAGAGAGGTGTGCCAGGATCGTGCCAAATGGAAATCCATGATCTCTGCCTACCCCTCTGGGTTACGGGCGTGAGCGCATATTTATTTATTTATTTATTTATGCGGGAGATGCGCTTTCTTATGCGAAAAGAAAAGGGCCGCGGTTTTAGGTGGATTTATTTCGATCCTCCATTTCCGGAACCATTCACCGAGAGTGGTGGCTGCGGTCTGGAGGCGTCGACATATAGCGTCAGACTGAAGGCCTGACATGAATATGCAGGTGTCATCGGCAAATAGGGCAAGCTCTATACCGCGTACGCGTGGAATATCATTCGTGAAGAGAGTAAAAAGGAATAGACCTAACACCGACCCTTGAGGCACCCCGGCTCGAATGGGGTGTGCTTGAGAGCACACTCCCTCGACGCGGTAGCGAAACATTCGATTACTAAGGAAGTCTCGTATTATGCATACGAGATGATCAGGCACACCATACTTATATAGCTTGTATATAAGCCCGTTGTGCCAGACTTTATCGAACGCCTCCGCCACGTCGAGGAAGAGTTCCCCGGTGCTAGAGCCGTGCTGGCGTTAGGTAAGAATGTGCTCCGTGATGTACACGAGTACGGTACACGGTACACGAGTGTTTGGCGCGAAAGCCAATTTGCTCGGGAATCGGTAGTCCTTTGGTGTTCATAAAGGTACGTAGCCGAATTAAAATTAGGCGTTCATAAATCTTCCCAAACGTTTTAAGAAGACTTATAGGTCGATATGATATAGGGTTCGTGGCCGGCTTTGAGGGTTTGAGGAACCCTATGACCTCAGCTTCTTTCCACTCGCTGGGAAAGACGCCTTTGGTCATTGCCGCGTTATAAATGAGAACTTGTAGCTGTATAATAGCAGCAGGAAAGAGTTTGGTCACCCTATTGGTGATACCGTCTGAGCCGGGAGCTTTGCATGGACGCAAGTTCTTAAATTCCTTAACTTCGTCGAATGTTACCGAGAAAACGGAGTCGCGAAGCGGTTCATGTTTTCTCCGATCGACCTCGCTGTCCACCATTCGGAGGTGAGCAGGGTCGACCGGAAGGCTACTAGGAGAGCACTGTGCTTCGAGGCTGTCAGCCAGACATTCGGCTTTCTCTTCATCTAACAAAGATCAGCAACAAGCAAATGTGTCGGAGATGCGTTGCCCACCTTTAATGGAAAGTTTAATTTAAGTATATCACTAAAGGGTCCTGGTTGACACAAATAGGATACGAAGGATCGGACAGATCTTAAAATATATATCTGTCAATTATAAATATAAAAATGTACGTGTGCGTGTGTGCGTCCCTATATTTCAATTATTAGTCAAAACCACATTAGTATACACATCTCAGAGCAATTGTGATTGTGGATGGTTGTAGCCTCAATGCTCCCACGTATCACTATGATGGTTGCAGGTTCTAGGTGTGCAATTGATACGGAGGTTGAAATGTATTTTTCGATAATATGTTGCGATTATTCGTCTACATTATTCTGATTATGATCTATCTAGAACGTTGGAACGATTACAAATACAATCGTGTAGTTAGAAAAAAGAAGAAAGAACCAAAGGATTTTTGCAATTATAAATATGATAAATACTCCTCTAGATAGTTTGAATAAAAGTTTTGTAAATTACAGGTCACATTACCCACAAAATGTCGTTATCAGCGTCTTAAGAGGTTTTCAATCCAGACTCTGATATTTCCCGCTGCGCAATGAATCAGTGTTTCCTGAAGATTGACGAGCTCCTTTCTTGTTGCAAAAACATTAATTAATTTATCATGCTCTTCTTCATTTTCCTTCGCTACTTTTGCCGAGGAAACCATTTTATGTTTTATTTTTTATTTCAATTGTTATTCTTTAACGCATTTTTTGTGTCTGAGCATTTTGAAGTATATTTAAATTTATTAAAATAAGTCAATTTAAACCAAATAAAAGTAAGTCGAGTTCTCGATAGAAAATAAAATAAATAACATTTAATTCATCCACCTTTGGTTTGAGGGTCTTAACTCACAGACAATAAATTCATTTTGTTGTTCGTAAATCGAACATTCCTTCCTTTATTTTATCTACTCTACTCGTAATTCATTGCCTTTGACCAGTATGCCTAATCATGAAAATCTTTACATGCGCATAGTATCAACAACAAAGTCACTTCCGCTGTGTATTCCTTTAGATCTTTCAAACTGCAAAACAGTATTTAATGCCGTTTTCATTAACAGATGGATTGATTTAAGAGGAAGGTTTTTATACGCTTACATTGCAAATGCTTGCTAAACCTTACGACATTGATCAAAATGCACTACGGAATTGTATATCTTGAAAAGAACTACAAAATAGTCTGCGATGACATCTATCTTTTAAGGACAGCTTACTATACCCATTCTAATTTCTAAAAACATGGACACGTACATTGCGTTAATTGAAAAACCATTTAGACGAATACAGTATTAATCCTTATTAATATAAATAGGTTATTTACCTTCATGCACACTATGATGTTCTTTTTTACTGTATAATTTAAATGATTTTCTTAGGAGTTAACACAAAATGAAAACTAATGCGGGCTAAAATAAAGTCAAGCGCGGGTCTTACAATCAACACCGATGTCCGGACTGTTCGCTTAAATGCGACCACCCCCGCGCCGGCCCCCTTGCTGTCGCCCACTGTGCTCAACCTCAATATACTTTCAATAAAGGGATCGTCCCAGGTATAACATCCAGCAATTAACAGAAAATTAACGCAGCTAATAAGGTAACACAAAATAAATTAATTATAAATAATGTAATTGTTTGCCGGGTCAGCTTGTAACTTATAAAAATATTTAGGTAATAAAGGGTGTTACAAAGTCTGTTATCACCGAGAAATAAATAGAAATGCGGTTTCAGTCAAATTAATCTCTCAGTGTTAAAAATGAACAAGTACAGTTTTAATAAATCTAGTAATAAAAATGTAATACACAATGTATAACAATAGTAATGTTTTGTTTGCTTGAAATATGCTATGCCCTAGAGAGTTTCGGAGAGAGTACGATATATGGTTCTTTGTCGTCAACTTGTTTACACGTGTTATATACATATCTCTAGGGGAAACGCCTTTGTTATCTGTGCTAAGCTTTATGTTAGGCTTTTGACCGTAAACCTACTTTTATATAGTCAACAGATTACAAACACGTGTGTTTTATAATGTAGGTGTAAGATTAAATAACAGTACAGTTTGCAAGATAATCATAATTTTGAGAACAATGATTAGAATGTAAATATTATTGCAAAGATACTAATTTGGACCACTGAGTTATATACTTTATAATAGAAGACATGGTTAAAATCTGCATAATAGCGATGATATAACAAGTGAGTGAGATTCTAGATATGCATGCGAGATATATAAAAAGAATTATACGAATTATCATACGATTACGTCGAAATTATTGTAAAACTGTAAATAAATAAGAAGATTGGAACACGTTAACAACGTTAGTTTTTCCGTCCAACTATGACATGGGTACCTTCAAGAGAAAAGTGAATACGTTGTTACTAAAGTAGTGCCTTCCAACTTTCGACCACTTAAGATCAGGTGGGATTGTGGTCAAGCGCTAGTTACAAAGTATTTGTAATAAAAAAGAAGACTTCATACTGTCCGTACTTAGAAGTCTCTATTAAGGGTAACTGAATTATTTTATTTACACCTGTATCTGAACCGTGGTTCACTTTTCCTGAAGACTTGGCGCCAAATTACTTCGATAGACGCACAGGCTAATAAGTTACGCGTTCATTTTTACCTCCACAGCCTAGTAATTTTACTAGTTAAAATGTCCAGATTGTTACCAGGAGTGTTGTGACGGAAGTTCCTTTTACGTAGATTTTTAAAATTTCCCAAATAACTTCTACTAAAAAATCCGGAAAGCCGTTGTTGCGTTGAAAAATATTAAGTGTGGAATGGTGCACATAAAACGCGCCAGTTTATAAGACACAAGATATGACTAAACTTAGGTTTAACGAAATTTTACTTTTCATAATATACCTTTGAGAAGGATGGGTATATGTAAAGAGCGTCTGTCTTTAAATACTTCAAGTTTATATCAAGTTGGAAACTTTTTGATTAATCTTCATAATTGCTCGATCGAATCCTACAGTCGTGATTAAAGTTTTGCGTAGATATTAAATTTAACTATCGATGAATGTATATTTATTTATTTTTGAGTTTATCTTCTAAATATGTTTGATTATTATCTATACCTACATAAAGTTAATGATGTTAATAAATTCATTGCTACATTTCTCGTCCATAATATTTGACTTACATTGTTTATCTGTCGAATCCTAGGGGTATATGTTGAATCCTAGGACTATTTAACAAATTAGTATTTTATATTCTTCAGTGTAAAAAAAATCGCGTATCTTCTAGAAAATTATGTCACAAAATAATATATGTAAACAAAATTTTGAACCAAAAAAACCAACTTCAAATAAAATATATTCAAACACAACAAAAGTTAAAAAATACTGTTAAGAGCGTGGGGTACACGACAGAGTTAAAAAAAACCCATCGAATTGATAACCTCCTTCTTTTGAAGTCGGTTAAAAACATTTTGACAGTTCTACTTATATTTATTTGCGATTTTTGATTTAGATTTCAGGAAAGCGAGAGAAAAGATGTTACACAACAAAAACATTCGCACTTTTTATGTGTCATCTTGATATAACTGATTTAAGAATATTTTTCTATTAGTATTAGTCGTATTAAAGTGATTAATATTACAAATGGTAATTAGGATTTAGGATCAAGTTATTAAGTAAAGATAAGCGTATTATCTCAACCTTGTGTAAGTAATTATCTTTTACCTTTCTCCCTCCTATTAAAATGAACAATTCATAGAATTATATCGCTTAATCCGGAAAACGTGTCCCAGCGTTCGTTAGGAGCAAATATTTAACTTACTCGGTATGTTACATATAGAGTACGTTGTATCCACAAACTACTTCCTATACAATGCCATTGTATTGTTAATGTACATAAAGAATCAAATTGAAAAAATACAATAAACATGTATTTTTAGTAGTTAATTAAAACAAACAAACCCGACTGACACACAGAGAGAGTACACTCCGTCAAAGAAAACGAATCGAATGACATCTTACTCTTCAAAACTAATCAAGCTGTTAAGGCTACACGTGGTCACAATGGAACGGACATACCTAAATACATATAACATTCATACATTTAAAAAAAAATTACTCTCTTGTCAGTCGTCGTCCAAAGTATAATAATAATAATAAAGCCCTTTATTCTAAGTTTAGCGAGAAACACATTATTAATATAAACAAAAATGTTAAAAAACGTTTATAAAATATCTCTAATCTCAGTTTGCCTTTTTGGCATAGGCCTCCTCTAACAATTTCCATTGTGATCTGTCCTGAGCTATTCGTCTCCACCTTGACAAAAGTATACTACATTCGGAATATTCGAACTTTAAATTTGTAGCATGACATGGTACACGTGAACACACTTAGGCCGGAGGACTAATTATACTCCTCCTGCCCTTCCCATTCATCCACAGTAGGCTAAGCATCTGTACCACATAGCTTGTTGCGGTCACTTGGTATCGGGTCAACCGCTAGCGCGTTTGCTACCTTCTGCTATAAGTAAATATGATACACATGTACACATTTTACTTATATGCAAATCTAAGCTTCTTACATCCCAAAAAGAACAGGTGGCCCCTCTGAATTCAACATGTTATTTTTTATATAAGAGAAGGGGACAAACGAGCGGCGGGAACACCGAGGTAATCAACGTCGCCCATGGACAGCTGCAACACCAGAGGAACTGCAGATGCGTTGCCGGCCTTTAAGGAAAAGATACGCTCGCTTCTTTATATTTATTCAAAGGCGTGCGTTATATATTCAAAGGCGTGGTGCAGGTTTACAATTATGAAGTTAAAATATACTGAACGCACTAATAACGCGCTGGCGGTAAACATTACGCGCTAATTGTTTGCATTGCCGCGCCCAGCCTGCGCGGATAGTAAACCGCTTACCGTTTTATACTGTTATCAATATAGTACGCACAAAACATGAATAGCATCATTCGCGACTTTCATTGTTCGATACATGAACTTATAATTTAAAATCACTTATTATTTGTAAATATTAAATAACCAGTGTTATAAGACGAATAATTCGATTAAATTAAAGTTCTATAATGTAACTACATTATAGAACTTTAATTAAAACATAGTAACTAATTCAATGTAGATTAAGAACTTTTGTCTGGTTCTTCAAGAATAGCGTCAACTAGAGACTGCACCAAACTATGTCTATTATCTTCAGCATCGACTATTAGAGTTCTCCCCTAAGGATCGCCACAATTAACGGTTTATTGCCGTCCTCATCCAGTGCACGACCTGATAATAAACCGTATCGTCAGTTCATTTTTGAGAGCCCTGCGCTACTTATTCCAGCTCGTGGCTAGCCTTTTGGCTCCATACAACTTTACCATACTCCCATTTTAAGCCAAGATTTTATAATCAGAAAACTGAGTCAAACTATATCATTGTATCGCTTAGGTAACCATGTAAAATTTAGCCAAGAAGTGCTAAACCATCGCTTTGGTTGTCCAGTGATCAAACGGAGAGGATAAAATTATGTAGTACACCCAGCGGTCATAATACATCCAGAAAGCATTTAGAAACGTTTCCAACTTTAAATAGGAAAGAGGGGACTGGATAACGAGAAGGGAAGTGGGTGTCCCTCCCCTTATCCTCCAAGGGGATTAGATCGTTTTATTAAATCATTGTACCTTCCCAGTCGAGTCGTTTATTAATGGTAGGATATAGAAATTATGAGATTATTAAATTTAATTGTAAAATTACACATACTAGAGACGGTTCTGACAGACCCAAGCTCGCAGCAGCTTCTTGAAGTTGAAGAAAATGCCATTTAGAAATACTCGAGCGCGTCAGGTTTTTATACAGATGGTTCAGTTTAATGTCCGCTAACTGACCTAGACATGCTCACAAATAATCTGACGATTAGTTGGAGGGGCTTTCGAAAATCTGCCCATTTAAAAAGAAAATTTATTCAGGAATTTTTTTCTTGCTTTTGTATTCATGTAATTTAACATGCTTGTTAAGAGACATTTGATCCTTATTATTGACACTATCAATTGAACTCATATAAGACCAGGATGTTTTTTTTCGGATTTTAGTCGGTAGTAGGATATTTCAGTTTTGCTTTTTTAAAATAATGCGCTGTTTCCTTCAAGTCTAATATGATATCTCCAGGACTCGGAGTTCTTTCTTTCAAGTGCAGTTCAAATATTCCTTCATATATTATTATGTTGTTTGTTTTACTTCCTTTTTAAAGTTGTACAGTTTTATAGCATGGGAGTCGACGTTTAGAGTATCAGTTGCTAAATTTTTTTAAAAGTAAAGAATTAGTATTCTTTGCAGTATTAAAGCAGTAAATTCAATTTAAAAAGTTAGTTCCATGTTTCGCTTTTATTGCTTTAGCCGGCACGGAGATATCAATTCGGGATATGGTTTCAACGGATAAGTTCATGCACGAACGAATTTTTCATTTCCAGTGTTTGTTTTTCATATTACATTTTTACAGTTATTTCATAACGCTCTAATTTCAAAACTCTCATAATGTAGAATATAAAATCTTTTCTTATTTTATCTAGAAGTTGTACAATCTTACCCAAATATGACATTGGGTTTATAGATATATGTTCGCTTTTCATCTTGATCCGTCGTCATACGTTGAACGTACGAACTTAAGACAAAAGTTAGTTCCAAATACATTCAAGAATAACCTTATCCAAAGGTTAGTCTTGGATTTCTTTTATATATCTATCTGTGGCGACAAACCATTACAACTGGATCAAATTGAATATTAATTACTATTATAGAATTTCGCGTTTTCATGACGAAAACAATCATGTATTAGATGTAATGTATGTATGTAATATATATGTAAATTTATTAACTATTTACATATACAGGGTAAGTAGGGCAAACCTCTCAATTTATTGACATTGATTAGTGCAATCCTTAACTACCAAACTACAAGCACCGCACAAAAAATATATCAAAATAGGAATCGGAGCGATAAAAACAAAGAGTCTCTAGGTTTGACCAGTAAGAAATTGTGTTTTTTTCGTGTTTTATTTCTGTGCTTATTAAATTATAATGTAATCCATATGTATCATTCGAGCTTCCTGAAAATAGAAGTTAATTTTTTTATTGTTTACGTTATTTTATTCGGTCGCCAACAACCAGTACAGTAAAAGTACTATTTTCTAATTTATGGGCACTGGTGCTAATGTTTTTTTTTTTGAGATATTATTTTTTAAGGTTTATTTTCTGCTTACTTTTATTATCACTGTCTGTTACTGCCATACCATTCTTAACATATAATTCTCAGTTCCATCATCTATTAGTTCTACGGGATTTAACTTTATTAAATTGATATAATCCTCATTTTAATAAAGTTAAATCCCGTAGAACACTCACTCGCGTAGAAATAATCAGATATTCGAACGAAAACGTATTAAAACTTTAAAAACAGCATAGTTCCTGCAGACATCCGTTAAGAAATATAAGGGAGGGATTATAAAAAGAAAGATGATATTAAAAGCAAAATAAATCAAAGAAAGACATTTAATAAACTTACGGTATCTTAAAATACCACATATATTTAAAATAGGACCATGATATATACAAACCATACTAAGTGCGCTGCGAGTTATCATAAGGCCAATATTATACAACATAAACATTACATTTCACATACAAAAATAAATATTATTTTTATTCCTTCAAAGTAAAGACAAATCACGGAGATTAAAGTATATTTGTGTGCGGACGTGATTCGATTTATTTTTATTGATGATTGTACAGATATCCGGTGACCGGGTCGACTGTCCAAATGTCCGGTGTAGATCAATGGATTCTGTTTGACAAGCGGTTCATATTGTACTCGTACGTAATGCGGCGAATAAAAGACAGGTCATTGCGTAATATGTTAACTAATGGGAATTGTATTGCTTCAGGCTTGATTATTTTTCAGACTTATTCCATGCGCAAATAAGTATGTCTGTTCTCGAAAGCTACAACATAATTACGGGTTAAAGCTTCTAGTAGAGCTTAATAAATTATTAAGATAACAAAAAGTATGCTATAAATCATTGTAATACAGAAATTAGTTTGATACAAAACATTCTACAGGGAAGAGTTTCAACGTGTTAGTAGAACACTACTACTACTTCTATACTTGGATGTAAACAATCCCGAGTTTTGAGTGCTTTAAATACATATACGGGCTTTAAGTTTAGTGTCGCTCTATCAATTATTCTACACACATTTTTATCGAGAATTGTACCTGAACATAACATCCTAACTAGCCTAATCCTAACTAATATTATAAAAGCGAATGTGAGTTTGTTTGTTTATTACGCTTTACCTTTTTAACGACGAACCAAAAAATTTGTACAGGCGACATTGTGTACAGGCGTACAGGCCCGTGACATATAAAATGACCTTTTAGCCAGAAAATAAAACTGTTCCCCGATTCATAAAATCACCATATACAATACGGTTGTCATGGTAATGTTTAATGTTTAGACAATAACAACTTTTTGGCACGTGTTACTTATAATTCGAAGTTAATCGAAATCATCTTTCAAAAATTTTCAGCATATAAAACGAATGCGTGCGAATACGATTGCAAGAACTTACATTATTTAACAGCCTAAGTTATTTGCGTGTCTTTTTAAGCTACAAGGTAACTTCAGAGCTTATCCGTTTTATGTAAATCGCAAGCTTTCAAATGCTTTTGTTTTGAAATTGCAAGCAAATAAAATGCCAACAATGTAGTATCAGCACCTTAAATATGACTTAAGAATAAAACAATAAACGAGAAAAAATTATGTACCATTTTTGACACAAATATTTAGCACTCTAAGAATTTGTTTTTGATTACGTTTTCACGCATACGATAGACACCTACAGAGACAAATTAAAAAAAAAAGAAACCATAGAGCCGCTTCCGAGATAGTTCAATTGCTCCCATTATAGTATAAAAAAATTAAAAAATTGCTTCGGAGAAAAATTTAATAGCTTAGAATTATAGTTTAAATTAAAGAAGCCTATGTTTCAGAGATTCTCCGGTACAGACAATCAGACAGTACTATTACCTCTTGTGCATTCAGTTTAGAATTTTTACATCATAATTTGAAATGAGGTAATTAAGAGCGAAATGGGTTTAAACAACTTCAATAACACATTAATTTTTATCTTTCCGTTCTTTTCTATACTACTCGATTAAATTTCAAGACTTCTCGAGTGCTTATGCAAACTGTTGCAATCAAGTTATAGAACACATGCATTTGTGTATTTTATAAGGAAGCATTCCCTGGTGCCGTCTCAACTACGAATATTCCAAGAAACAATTACCGTGCAATGTTTAAAAAGAGCACACTGTATCTTCAAAGAGATTGCCGACGCCACTGTTACTCGCAGCCTTTAGAACTGTAATTTCTTTGTTGACTCATACAAGTATGTTGTAAGTAAGTTTACTTTTATCGGTTAACTTGCAAAAATCAATCACACATTTATTTGTATCATAAAAAAGCTATTCTATTTAAGGCTTTAAATATCAAAATCCTTGTACCGGGACGTTTTAAAAATATATTTTTCAACTAGAGTACACATTTTTTTTAACTTTAACATGTATTCATTGGATGTTTTAATAATATTTTTGGTCTAAGAAATTCTTAAATATTGTTAATATTGAGTAAGTCTTGTTAATACAGCGGATGGTACTGCAAATTTCCTTGAGTCCTAGAAGTTTTCATTTAAAAAATTCTAGGAAGTGAAAAGTAAGTTTGCAAGTTGTGAATTGCGGCAGTAAGGATATCAACGCTTGTTCTAAATTTAACTTTATAACTTGTACCTATACGAAACGTTATGATAAAAGGATAGATTAGATCTAGATTGATTGATTCTGTTATTGTTAACAACACGTGCAGATTTTACATACAGAGTTACGTCGCGCTTCGATTAAGAGGAAATGATTGATCATGATAGATCTCCATTTAAAAAGTGTTATTTCACTATAGCTCATCTACAGCCTGCTAAAATTTGTCATTATCTAACATATATATTACATAAAACACAGTTTTGTTCGCTACACCATTTATAGCTCTTAAAATCTTTGATTTCTTGGATTTGTCTCCGACTTGAATAGCAGAAAACTGATTTGACTAGGTATAAATTGATTTTTTTAAATTAATGATTTCGAGTGAATGAAATGTTTTAACCAATAAATAAATATCATTAGGACTTGTTAATCTAATCCAATGCAAACGTAATTCTAAATTTACACAATTTTTGCAGAGTACGTAAGAGCTAGAATAATGAATAAATCTACATATGACCAGTAAGTAAAATCTCCTTCAAATCTCAGCTTAAATGTGTCGTTGTGACAGCCCTATTATGACTGAAACAGACATTTCAACGTGTATCAGGTGCTCGGCATATTCTTTTTTTTTTTAATTTGGAAACAGCAGCGAGAACGTGTCGTGGTTTACTTTGTATTTCAGCCACTATACTGACCTAGTTGTTGGATATTTTTGAATTGTGAGTTGTGCAATTCACGCTCGGATGCGGTTTTTCCGCTTCCGGTATTTACCCCAAATCTCTCCCTTTTGTTCAATGACGTTGTACATTTAGAACCCTAATAGATTTGTATAAGTATTTTCCGAAACAAATCGTAATCTATACCAACGTTAAAGAGGAATTATTTATTTGAGGAATTATTTCAAATGGGTATTCTCAGAAACCTCTACAGATTTTAATAATTCTATTAGAAAGCAACATTATCCAGAATTAATACGTAACAATGGCTGATTGAAAAGTTAGTTCAGAGAAGTCGTTATAAAAATCATTTTTTTATTTCCATTAATATAGAACCCAGGAAAACTCCTTCTCTTAGAGTGTTAACTAGATGCATGTCAGTAGTTATATACATCATAGGTAAGCGTTCTGGGTTGTGGTCAGGAGTTTACAGTTATGTAAGTTACACAATTTTCCTATATAATGTATTTATATAGCATTTCACATATTAATCTGTGTTGTGGAACAGTATATTGCGGCACAAGTAAATAATGCGTATAATCCCCATGTGTTTACAGCCGCGCCAGGCATATTTGGCTTTTGGAACACGAGTTTAACATACCAAAATACAATAGTTATCGCTGTGGAATTATTTCGGAATCAGAACAATCAGTTGCATGACGATACCACATATAATATGAATCAGTTAATTATTTTGTTATGTGGCTTCGTTTTTGTTGACGCATAAATACAAATTACTTTTTATGTCTATAGATTAAAATTAAGTGATATATGTACGTACATACGTAACTTGGATTAGATACACAGCCAGATTCTATACACGATTCTCTAGTTTTGATTTTTGTATAGTAATAAGATATTGGCATGCGCTAATCGTGTATTTGGGGTAAAGTAGCCCCTACTACTGCAACTACTATGATATTGCCAACATTTGGGGCTAGTGTATATATTTAAGAAGCGACTTCAGTTGACAACGGAACGCAAGCGTTAAATGGTCACGCTTCCACAGAGTCTGGGCGTAGTAGTTCGTTCGGGTGGGTTTCACCAACAATACAAACCGTATGGGTATGAATTTCACCCGCGTATATAGATACACTGAAGAAAGTCCAGAAGAAAAGGGTTTTTTAGTCGGTATGGGTCCTATGTTAAGATAGGTGTACACTAATGAGCCCGACACACTACACATGTAGCTCCAACGAGGGTGTAGAAACATCTCTTCCCTATTATTTTTTATACCCTCGAAAAACATTACCCTCATTGTCACGTCGGCTTATTTATTTTTCATTATAAAAGCATGTTTACATATTCGAATATCAAACGTCCATAATTTTACAAAACTAACAAAATACCTAAAACCGAAATTGTATCTTCCATTATAATATTTTATCAACAAAATCCAATGGTATTTTTCGAACAGAATTTCATTTTTTGCGGTTACCGCTGTAACCGGAAACGGTTTAAAGAGTCTGTGGCGATTATCGTTTCAATTTAAACCGACCGGTGTTTTTTATTTTAAAAAAAGTTAAACAGCTGCGATTAAAACTTGCTATGGCTCTAAATATGAAGCGTTTATTATTTATTACAACAATAGCTCTGCATTTTATGTTTATTTAGTTCAATGTGCACAATCTATCGAACATAGTTTTAAGCTAATGTTCGGTTACTGATCCTTTCTTAAATTTACGTACGTAAAGTCTAGAATTCAATGAGGTCAATCGTTTTAAATTAGAATCCATCTGTGTAGCAATGTAATATAGACGTAGATAGTCGAAGATAGACGCAAGTTCTTAATTGTCGTTAGAAGTTTGAAGCTTCCAGCGAATACTAAGTTTTACAACGAAGCTTCTGGCGAATGCAGCTTGTCTAAGGCTTATTACAAAAAAAACTTATTCGGTTAAGTTTTATACTATCGTAATTTTTTGGTGGGCGTTCACATATTTCACGAACTAATCCATTTTAGTACACTGCCTTTTTGTGTATCCTACTTCATTCTTTAGAAAAAATATTTTGTAATATTTCTATCAATTGTATTTTTTATAAACGAAGAGTACTGGCACACGGGATAAAAGTTTTGTTTTGTTACCCTAAAAAAGTATAACTTCTTTCGTACGTACATAATTACACAAACACGTGCTTTTGTTCTCCCTGCCGGTATGTTGTAGAACACAGTACGACCATAGTCCATTCTATAATATGGTTTGGCTAAAGTTCAATCATCAATCAGATGCTCAAAACGAGAGGAAATACTGCAAACTTGACCGACAAGCATAGGTATATATCCTTATGGATAGTAAATATAAATATACGCTCACGCCCGAAGCCCAGAGGGGTAGGCAGAGATTATGGATTTCCATTTGGCGCGATCTTAGCACACCTCTCTCGCTTCTTCTACATCCATCATCTACGCATACAAGCTAGTCGGTTACGGGTACTCCTTATATCGCCCTTTTTTAGTATGTGAGAACTTAAATAGATCAGATTAGTAATCTGATCTATATAAGTTCTCCTTGGACGTCCCCTGCCACCGGTGCCACTCTCTTCTGTAACATAAATTTGTTTCGTTATTCTCTCTTCATTCATCCTTTCAACATGCCCGAATCACCGAAGCATACCTTTCTCAATGCAAAAGTGAAAGTGGATGAGTGTGGCTTAAAAGTGGATGATTGATGACGATTCAACATCCACTTTTAAGCCACACTTTGCCCTTATAACGCTATTTTTAATCCTCTCTTCCATCTTAAGGATCCCATCTGAACGGAATTAACTCTACTAGCATACTTTTCCTGCCAAACCCAGCTCGTACTTCTGTTCATTAAAGTGGGGGGGAGGCTCGTCGTCATCCTAAATACACAAACTCTTCTACGTGCTCCACTTCTTTTCCGTTAACATTTTTATCAATTACTGTCTCACTTTGTTCTCTTTCAAACACTATTACTCTCGTTTTATCTACATTCATCTTCATACATCTACCTTCCCATAAATCATTCATTACATTCAGCATACATTGTAAGTCCTCCGCTGATTTACTCCCTAGCTGTAGCTCACCCATTCTTAATCCACAATGTTCGTCTTTAAAAGCTTTCGAACAATCATATCAATCCATAAAGAGATTAAACAGCCACGGTGATGCTACACAGCCCTGTCTTACACCTTAATTGATGCTAAACCAGTCTGAGTAGGCTCCGTTAATTCTAACACAAGCAGTAGACTCTTTATTTAGA
>JWHW01036121.1:225795-239354 GCA_000931545.1 Papilio glaucus | reverse complement strand
TCCCCCCCTCCTTGGCGCGGACATCCGCAAGCTGGCCCCGGTAGTCGAAGCCGGGGCCAGCTTGCGGATGTCGCGGTGAAACACGCAAGTGCGCCCGCGGCGGAGGAGAGTCCCACATAATCACTCGCACCGTCCCCATCGGTGCGGGGGTATGCGTAACGCATTTTACCTGTCGTAAAAAAAAAAAAAAGGATAGAAGCGTGCATGTAAACAACATATATGAATCATTTAACAACATTATTTTCTCTATAATTTCTATGAGTTTAATTTGAATTACATTTCTAACACTGTTTGCATATTTTTGTTTTAGTAATAAGCAAACGTCGAGTTATATTTATATTACTCATTATTAATTTAAAATTACTAATTATAAAATCACATCAAAGTTAAGATGTAATAGTTTTTCCTTCGATGATCGAAGTTAAATATTATTAAAAAATCAGTGATTTTATTTAATCCATTACAATTAAGCGTGAAAGATAATGTCCGCCACGGCTTCGGCGGAACACTTTGATATGCATATCAAAACTTCACATCAATGCGCAGTTAAATTTCGTCCTTAAGTTGTTGGACGGGTCAGTGGCGGATCTAGAATTGTGATTTGGGGAAAGGGAGGTGTTGCTTTGTCCTACTGAGGGATCTACACTCAACAAGCATAAGCAACTTATGCTTGTTAAGAAGTAAAAATTATGTGAATTCTAATGAGTTTGGCTTGAGACCCTTAGATATAGTATACCATTATGAATTGATGATAATTGACATAAATACTCATTACACACGACGTATAGACGGTACTTATAGCGAAAATGCAATTTTTAAAATTTTTGTCTGTCTGTCCGGTTATTCCGGGTAATCTCTTTGGATGGAACTTTCACTGGAAGAAAGGTAATATTGCAAGGCTTCAAATAGGCTATTTTAATTTAAGCAAAAGAATTAGGGTTGCGCGCAAAAAGTTAAAAACCCTCGAAATTGTGGAAAAAATGACGCGTCGCCGTATCAAAAGAGCCGCCCGCTACCTACAATGACACAAAGGTTGCCTTAAGCAGTAAAATATCTATACATCTATTTATCTATTACAGATAAATAAGGTAAAACAATTAATGTAAAAATACGATTATAAACTTTTATTCTGCGAAGTACTTAAATATGTTTTATTTGATTCTTGTCGGACGAAGTTGCGGGCAACAGCTAGTAATTTATAAAACACAACACACAAACATTTAGTAAGTTATAAAACATTTAGTAAGTTATAACACATTTTGAACTTTATAGTGTTTAACTGGAAAACACCATGAAGCACTCACGCGTTCTTTGCAACCCTAAATATTGTTACGCAACCAGTGATACAAATTAGTGATTGAAAGAAATCACTGCAAAATCATACATTCTTAAGCTACTAGCTGACCCAACAAACGTTGTGCTGTCTTAACTGTAAATATTGAATCGAATTGGTATAATTAATAAAAAAATATTGGGTCGGGTCTTATATTTGGGAGTGGGAGTTATATTTTGATTATTACTGTTATACTGTACTGTTTTTTCCAGTTTTTTTTTAATGATTACAACAAATATCACTTGAATTAAAGATTAATTCACTATTTACAAGAAGAAAAAAAAAACAAAATAAATTATAACCTTTACACGAAAACGGTACAAATGTCATTGTAAGAGCGAGATAACTCATAATTTCATACAAGTGGAACAAGAAGAGATGTCACTACTGGTCTATGTAAAAAACACACGACATATGACATATGACACGATGGCTAAATTCTATGAACGCAAACGAAAAAATTGATCGATTGATCGATATTCTTAAATTAGATTTTAAAAATCGCAAATTCCATTTTTATTTAATTTCTGTAGTTTCATTTTCAAACTTTTTCCTCATTTTGAAATATAATGATAACAGTCCGCAAATCGATTGGAATAATCGGTTTTCGATCTTTACCTTCACGTAGTTTTTGTTTTTCGAACACAAGCACAACATTCATGATGGTAACACTAACATTTTAAAAAGGCGCATTTGCTTATTTTGTGTTAACTTTGACCTTTTTTCAAAAATGTCAGACTTATTTACTACATACATGTATGAAGTAATAAAATAACAAGAAGCAAGAGTTTTTCTGCTGATAATAATGTAAATAAGGTCATTTTCTATGATTATAAAAATTATGTGAATGTGCACCGTTCGTGGTCATAGAATTTTACCTTTAAGGTTATTTTTATGAAATTTTATTTTTTAATTTTCTCAGGAACGGTGCGATTCCTGTCAATAGAAATGGTATTGGGGAAAAGGGGGAGTCTCCCCTTTTCTCCCTATAAACAAATCTGATGTGCCATAGTGACGTACACACGACAGCATCCTGAGTGTATTCATGTATATGTCTGGGACATCCGATCTGTGTTCCTGAAAGAATAGTAGTTTTGTCTACATTCTGATCATTTACGTCAACATTAATAGCACCCAAAGAACACAAAATAATGGTGAAAGAGACGCCGACTATGGTTGTTCTCATTTTCTAAACCATCAGTGTGCATGATAATTGAACTAACTTTTTTGTAAGGTTCGGAACTTACAAACAATTTTTTGTATAATCTGTATCAAACTTACCCAAACTCCATATAATATTGAACTTTCAATATTAGGCGTCATTGCTCTGAACAACCCGTGATGCACAAACACTTATAAGAAACTCACGGTACACATTTTCATAAATATGTAATGATGTGCACAAAGAAATGATAAATTAATTATTTTATCAATATAACTGCGATTGATGCATTAAAACAGATGGTTGGAATGGTTTTAAACGATATTTGCATCGCCAATTCTGCCAATCGCGCCATCTATCAATCAACTGACAGTTATGTCAAAAGTGCTATTTTTTTCTTCTAGAGGTTATATTTAAAAAGTTAATATGATCCTTAAGTTTTCATATTTTTTTAATTTTCTGCGCTTTTCTTTCATATGTAATGTACATACATACAATAATAATGACGAAAAAAGAAAAGAATTGGCGAAATCGTTCCAACCGTTCGCGTGATGTAGTGACCAAGAAAAAAGCGATTCCTTTTTATAAATTTAGCTATTGTTTCTAAAGATATTTATTTCATATCATTATAACCACTAAGATTATTAAAATATTTTATATAAAACATTGTTTGATGTACATCGCTTCAAAAATGACCTTCTAATCAACATAATAAGCTTTATTAACAATTGATGAGGTATAGCTTGAAGCGAGCCAATTTAATCCAATTTATGTATGAAGCGCTCCCTTGGGGACGTTCGCTAAAAATCCACGTTTTCAGACTGTACTTGTACATCGTGGATACCTTTCGCAAACCGCTACAACAAGTCGAAGGAACCACACGCTAATATAACAGACTACGAAAACATGAATGTTGTTCTGCTCGGAATATCTACTACAGTATTATTACATATTTTATGCAGTGCTGAAATAACAAATGTGCTACCGTTTTCTCAGCCAGATATAACATTAGCATTTAATGTGGATGTGGATTTCATCACGTTAGATCGAATAAGAAGAGACGATTTAATAATAAACAATCTTAAAGAAACAACAAATAATTTAACGAATTTAGATCCACAGAAGAACATTTCCAATTACGATGACGCAGCAGAGAGACATACTCGTCTGATTGCCAAGTTCAAAGATACGTGGCCGATATCGATATGGCGTGAATATGGTTACTTCACGGATGATTATTTGGAGGTAATAAACGAGCATTGGCTGCAGTTCCCGCCACCGGGGGCGACATGGCAGAGGACATTGGCGAGCGTGTACGTCTTGTTCTGCACAGTTGGCGGCTGGGGCAATATTATGGTCCTCTTGATGTACTTCAAGTAAGTATTCATGTTTAATTATAATAAACATCGTAAACATGATTCGTACCAGATGAAAAAATAAAAATATATTACATTTTTCAAATCCTAACATTTACTTTGTTTTAATTTTTAACAATTGTTTTTTCTTCTCCTTTTTCCCTTATCTAAAATACTTTAGTCCGTCCGAGAAACAAAATTAGTCTGCCTTACCTCTTTATTTACATTGATTTTTAATCGTTTTACGAATTTAAACTTCTGAAAGTGATAAATAATTTGTTATAGTTTTTTTCCTTAAGTTCAAGCAATTAAAGCAAAAATACGGTAGTGGCAAGACTTCTTTATAAAATAAACAATGCTTGATATAAACTTTATAGCAGTCAAAACAATACAATGTTCGATACTATTAAAAATCCTTTTCGAAATCCGTTTTAACTGTAACAGCCGTCAACAAACTCAATAGTCTGTCCAAAAAAACACAATAGCAAAAGCCTTAAAATAGATAATGAATGGTAGCTAGTAGATGTGGCATTTTTAAGAAGGGATGGTTGATCATGGCGATTAAGGGTTAATTTATCAATATAAATAATTGCGTCGAAACACTTCGACTACCAGGAGTACACAAACCAGGTAAGCTAATTATGGAGTAAAATTATTCACGTCAACACGCTTCAGTGCAAGCACACCAAACTCGTCCTCGCATCCTCGTCCCTAATAACTTTTTATACAAGCAATATAATGTGTGAAAGTTTAACAGATGTTGGAGACATGAAATACACAGACACTCCAAAATTAGTACGTAGCATAAATCAATTTTGTTGTGATATAAATAATTTAAATAAAGTCGTTAATATACGAGTACCAAGACGTAATATAAGGTGCAGTGAAAGTTGTACAATTGGAGACTAAGAAGCCAATAAGTTTTTATTTGAATGTTATTATTGACTAGAATATATTTAAATATTGCGCACAAATATTACAAAATATACTTATGTGGTGATACCAGTAATTTCTTTTACTACTTCAAGATGGTAATATTCAGAGTTCTCGATGCGAGCGAGATGGGATTGTTTGTCTGAAACTCGCGACTTGGTGTACAGAAATAATTAACATACTCTGATGTCCACCTCGAAGGATGATTCCGATTTCCATTTATTAACAATAGAATTTATAACTGTCTGAACCAAATTTCATCCTCTATTTAATCGTATTTTCACTGACATGTGACAAATGGCAGTCTGTCTTCATTGCTACAATTCAATCTGCCTCTATATCTAAATTAGTTAAACGGTTTAGTAATGGAATTTGAACAAACTTACATTCACGCTGTTGCCCGCGGCTGCGCATATATTCGTTTCTTATTTGCCCCGCTGTAAGTTTTTGTATCTTGATTCCACGAATAATATACAGTGACATAATAATCGTATAACATTACCGTGCCTACCTCCCTACTGTGTTCTGTCTCACACACTTTTGTAAAACGGAGATTTTTTTGGAACTAATTTTTTTTTTACTTTTCCAAAAGCTTAAATCAACTTTTAATTCATACTAACCTCGTCGTGACGGTTGCAAACACAATTTTTATGAACATATTACGTAAGGCTTCAATTTATATTTTATTATTCACCGTTGATTTCATTTTAAAATGTCAGTTTTATGGCAAATGCAATGGCATATGACGCCATGTTTTAAATGTATGTTTGTACGTAATTTATTTATTTAATTTATTTTCAATAAAATTTTAGCATGGCATAAGCATAGCATTTCTTAAAAGCCTGTTGAATGATTTCCTTTCGCGTATTGTTATATAGATTTAGATCGTAAAAACATCTTCGACAAGGGAGATCAAGGTATCTTTATACTAACATAAATGGTAACGTAAATACTTGTTCAAAGGGATATTACTAAAATGAAAGACAATTATTAAAATAATAAGGAAAAGAAATACGACGTTTACAAGGTATTACGGAAGTTAAGTCTTTTATAAACAACACGGCAACCACATTAAAATGATGACTTTATATTATTCTATAAAGTGTAGACAATTACCATAGCTATATAATTGTTGTTCTCGCGACAACTTTAATATGTAAATGTCTTACTAGTGTTAATAATCTGAGAAGTACAGAAATAAAAATGAATTGGTTATTAAACAATTAAAAGTCAAGGAACAAACACATTATAACTTAAAAAGATGACAAAATCTACTTTAATTTAAAGTAATTTTTCAATTAATTCATTGCACAAATTAAAAACGTAAAAACTTTAAAAATATCCAACCAAAAAATATAATTTCCTTAATTTCAAAATTCATCGACACTATAAAAAGCCTTTTGGATAAACCAAGGCGAAAACCCTGCTTCTGGGAAAAGACAGGGTTACGTATGGTTTTACTCACTGCGACGGGAGAGGGTTCCGGGATCTCCAAAGGTACACACTGGAACCCTCTGCACAACCCAGAGGGGAGAGAACTCCCCTTGTACCATCATTGGGCTACGGACTCGCGGGACCACGCAATGCCGTCGTCCCAGGATTGCTTTATTATGCGATTAGGCCGTCCTAACCGCCCACAACCCCGAAGTTGTTATCGCTTTTATGGCCCGCGACTACGACACAGATGGACGAACGCGTCTGCTGGTAACACCCCGACGACTTCTTCTCCGACAGGATCGGCCCGCTCCCGCTATAACCTCCTGAACTATCAGGGCCTCACAGAGGGAGATCAGCGCCATCTACTTTACTTTCCCTGCAAGAGCAGCCGCTACTACTGCTGGCAGGATCAGGTTCGGACTGGCCAATCCGGTTATAACCCTAATGTAACGGCCCGAGCCGAGGCTCCCGAGGGAGCCCTCGAGCTTAGTTACTGCAAAGAAGATTAGTCTAGGCGCCTTCTGCGCTCAGCCTCCTCAAGCCCGGTGAATCTGTAAAAGCGGCCTCCAGGCTAACAGTGACAAGTCAGTCACAAAAAAAGGTTCGGACCGATCCTCTGGACCAAGATCTGCCGCTCGTACAAGAAACGTAAAACCTATTTATAGTTATAATTTAATAATCTAGCGACTCCTTGGCATAGAGATTAGTCTCCATTTGTTAATAAACGGACCAATACAGTTCGACAAAAACTGTTTGATTTTTTTTTATTACGCTAGCTTTCGCGCTCGCCGTCACTCGGGCGTTTTGTTTTCGTAATTTAGCTTTCTAATTGTAAAAGTACTATTTAAATCGGTTAAGTGGTTTACATATTGCAAACAAATTTTTCCTCTTGATATTATTAACTCTTAATGGCTAACGATGTCTGACTCGTCCACGTGTGTAATGGAATATTTTCATTATCTTGCAATAGTGAAATTCACCACAGCAATGCCACGCCACAAAAGACTAGTAATCGTATTTAAAGGACCAAAGTACAATTTTTTGATACACCGGCTCGTAAACTTATATCCGACCTTATGTCGAGTACATTATGTTAACGAAACGGCTACAAATATGTATTATTTTGATATCTATGAATTTATAACATAAACATAACAGGTGCCGCCGAGCCAATTGTGCTGAAACTATAAGTGCCGGGATCCGACCAGAGCCAAAAACAAAAAAATGTATTTACTACTAAAATATTCTCTCGACTGACAATCGAATCCACGGCGTTAGCACCAAAGTGAAAATAGGTACCTTTATGTACTAAATTTGATCACCCATACTTTAATATTATAGAAACAATTTTTTTTCTTTTCTTGTAGAAGTAAATTATATTAGGGTATTCTGAATACTGCAACATTAGAACAGTAGAAAGTTATATTTCCTTGAAGTGATATGTACTTTTTTATTATATTCCCTACAACATATTTTTAAGGTGATTAACGAGATGTGTTACAATTTCAAAATGTTCGTGTTTATTTATAATTCTCGTAAAAGTAGAATATAAAAACCATTTATTTGTCGCATCCAGACGGCGCTGAGTCTGAGCCAATCTCTAACATTTTGTTTTGGAAAGCGCCGCGGACGGTTGTGCTCGAGCTTTCCTCTCCCTCGTATTGAATTTAGTTCGCGACACAAAGTAACATGTCACTTATATTAAAACTCGTTGTAATAATTGTACCTATTATTGTGCGATGTGCTAACATAAGTACTATAACTCGGTTTAAAGACAGCGAAGACTTGAGCTATGATTACGATTATAATAATTCCATATACGATGTACTTCAATACAATCAATCAGTGAATTTAAGCCCATTTAAGTGCCAAAGTGATTTCTTGTGGCGTTGCTCGGATAAGTTGAAACAGTGGAAGAAGAGGAGAAGAATTAAGAAAGTGCATGTTAAAGAAAATTACAGTAAAATACGTTGGAAAAGAAGGTTGTTCGACACAAATGAAACATACACTAATGTGTCAAACATATCAACGATAGACACAGACGCGATAAGTTTAGCACTAGTCGCCAGATTCAAAAAGAAGTGGCCAGTAGATTTGTGGAAGGAATACGGATGGTTCACTGATGATTACCTGTACATAATAAACCCTCACTGGCTGCGATTCGCTCCACCTCCGCCGATTATTCACTACACCTTGGCCAGCATATACATAGCCATATTGGCTAGCGGCTGTTTCGGGAACATTACAGTCCTTTATATGTATTGCAGGTCAGTTTTATCATAAAAATTAAAAAACCACAGCCTCATTTGCTTGTTGCAAACATGTTTAAAAATTATTACTAGTACTTACAAACATTGATCTGTTTACAGAGACTTTATACAAATTTATTTTTAAAAAAAGATATGTCTTAATATTATGAACCATGGTCTTTATTTTGCAACAAAAAGACAATATTATTTCCTGGTGTGACAGTAGATCGGTAAACTGAATGTGTTTACGCAAATAAAATTATCTCAAGGACAATTATTTTAATATACCTACTCGCTGATACAGCTTATATTAAAATATCACGATATGGCCTGCATACAAAACCTGAAGTACCTGCTCACAAAATAACAGATGACGTGTTTTTGAAAAATAATAATGTATCTTTGACTTACCATTAAATTAGGAGTGAGGACAAATGTCTTAAGTTCCCATAAAAAGCGTGTTAAACATTCGTAAATTGTCTAAAAAGTTGAATTCATAACCTTTGTTAAGGTAGGTATATATACCATACCTTAAACGTTAGCAACACTTGCAGGCACTTGCATAGATCCCGATATGTCGTAATTAGGTACTACTGCAGTCGTGGATATACACTTAGCACTGGATTTAATTCCTAAGAAGTTATTAACTACCCGGAATTAATGTCATACATTATTCTTTATTATTGCACCACCGTACACTTTTAACCACGCCTGTAGAGGGGAGGACTGAGATTACGGTTTTCTATTTCGCACGGTCCTGGCACACCTCTCTCGCTTCTTACACAATACAAGTTCGTTGGTGGCGGTTACGAGTCCTTTTATCCCTTTCTTCAGTGGTACTTTACCCGTGTGGATGACAAAAATCCTATAGAACGTTCCATATCAATCTTGCTACTCACTTTTGCATCATATATTTGCCTTGTCTTGTATGCTCGTTTTCTTCATTAAACCTTTCAAAATTCCTGAATCACCGGACAGACTACCTCTTTTAAAACACGCTTTTATTTCTATTTTTAAGAGGTAAACAAAACAGTTACGTTAATTTTATTATCGGTTTATTACGGTAGTTTGTTAGAACTTATCCAGTTCTCCTCTTCCGAATTGAACTTTATTTGTATAAGACTTATGTGGCGTACGCTGTTATATAATTTAGCAATCAAATACAACACAAACTACGACGAAACAAGTAAACTGACAATTTTGTCCGATTATCGATACTTCAAATACGATTCCTGCTTTTAAATTTGAATCAAGAAATCTGATCTCCACCTCTTGAGATGTTTACGATAAATGTATTTTAGTGACTACTATGACGATTAATAAGTTTACCACAAATAACTTTGGTCCTTATAAAACGTAGAAAAGTAAATTAAGACATTTTTTTATTTATTTTAACATATTAGGGTTAAGGGAGACGAGAAATTGTTTCAAGAAGTTATTTGGTTAAAAGATAATTCTGACTTACATAAAATCATAGTCATGACCACTTTTCCTCCTTGTACCTTGCCTCTTCATAAATTATGGTAAATTTTATTTATTTGACGGTTATTGCCTTTTAATGACCTCTTAACGTAATATTTTATTTTGATTTTTATAGACACTTAAACTTTATATTTATTATTAACGGTCCATAATCTTAATTTATTAAATATAACCTCGCTGCCTTTTAGAAGTATTTTATAAAGGAAGAGGGAAAGGCATTAGAGAACCGTAAAAGTATATTTTTACATTAGCGGAAAATTATTCCTTTTAAATTAATAAGAGACACAAACTGCTTTAAGATGATGGTTTGAGTAAATATTAATAAAATGAAATTACATTTATATTTTATAGTATAGAGAAAAATTCTAGACGATACATCATTATGAAGTTGTTATATGATCACTCCCGCGTACCCATAAACATCTTCAACACACCAGGAATTGCCAGGGTCTTTGTGATCGATCGCCGATTTTTGCGTTGCGTTGCAGAGACAACTGATCACTTCAACAGATAGACTCTAAAGGACGAAACTCGTTTTATCTTAACCTCAGTCGAGTCTAGACTTTGCCTTAGCCGTAATTTTCCATACTTCACCAGGTGAAACCAATCTTATAGTCCTTCCCTCGATCCAATAATCTGTCCCGCCATCAACTGTTATAAATATATAATATTTCACGCTACTAGTGTTTACGCTTGCGATAATTGTTGTGTCGAGTATGTTCATCTACTTTTAATCCCAACCTTGTGGTTGTTGTGATTGGTAGCTTTTCTATTATTAGACTATTTATCTTAGATTGTTCGTACTAGAAATATTTATTTTAATGCAACTATAGCATATCCTCTATTGGATACCGGTATCGGCCAAAGATTGTCTGCAACCTTGTCCAGATCGGCGGTCCACCTTTCACAAAGACCCTGTCTACCCCCCATTAGAGACATATGAGCTACAAAGTATTATTTTATTAAACTTTAATGACATAATTGCCTAGTCGTTCCGGTGCGTCGCCTGCGGCGTATGTGGTACAAATTTATTCAGGTCCACATCTGTCGACCACAACTATAAAGTAGCCTATTACTGCTCCAAATAGTCATACACAAACATTTCACCAGACACGATGCGATTTCATTGAAATGAACCAGATTTAACGAGCGCCGGATAACTAATTTGTGGGTGTTGTTCTATACACAGATTAAAACGAGACTGGGACGTTAGACAATGTTCAAACCAAAATTAATGTCAGCCTCCGACTGTAAGCGAGCGTAATGCAGTTTATGTTTTTAACCGACTTCAAAAAGGAGGAGGTTATCAATTCGATAGGTTTTTTTAAATGTATGTACATCGATTACTCCGTGATTTATGATCTTATTTCGATGATTCTTTTTTTGTTCGACAGGCAGTGCTCGCCATTTGGTCCCATTTTTTTAGTCAAGATCCGACCGGTAGTTTTTGAGTTATTCTTAATAATACATAATATGACAAAGCTGAGTTTTACTTTTTTGGGTTACGTAGGCTAAACTACGACTACTTATATTAAAATATGTATGAAATAATTGTAGCTCTTTAAATAAGCTAAATAAAAGTCCGCTGTGACATATATCTATCTTGTACGGTTGTCTCACAATAACAATTTTTTTCTAAGAGACATTAATTAAAACGCATACGCCACTTACTACGCTATTATTGGTGTTCGGTATGAATCCTTATCCATTTAAATGTGTTAATTATCAAGGGAATTTAATGTAGATTACAATTGCCGTTTGGACTATACCATTCTGACGAATAGTTTAGAAAATATCAAGATATTAAACTACAAAGTAAGTAAAAACTGCGCGCAAGTGATTTCAAAAGCCGCGCAGTAGAGGGCTTGGGTGAGCGATGTGTTTAGTACTATGTACTTTTGTTTGTTATCTTTCTTTGAAATTGAAAGATTTTTGTTATCGTATATTCCCATATAAATTTGATCAAGATCTGATCAGTTGTTTTTGAGTTATTCTTAATAAAGCGTATTTAATTTTTTTTATTTATTAATTATAAAAATACATAACATTTTATTTACATAGAAACATCAGAAAACAACTGAGGTTTGTCGAGAATGTTACTTGACAATAATAATTACAATAAATTGTTGAGCAATAACATACAAGTGCCTACATTACAATACAAAAATATAATACAATTCTTAATTTACCCACACAGCAAAATATAAATAAAGGTGGGTAGTAAAAAGCATCGATGTATTCAATGCATCTACAGGTTGTTCAAGAAATAAGATTTTAATTTTTGCTTAATGTAATTAACTGTGATGCATTGAATGAAAGAAGAGTCCATACTATTGAGAATGCGTGGTATGAGATACGCAGTGGTTCTTTCGCCGTAAACGTTAGTTGCTGGAACAGTGAGCAATTTTTCTTTAGTCTTGACTTGGACTACAACGACGGTGTTCTCGTTTTGTGTTAAAACGACCGTGTATCAAGCCAAGACTTTTTTCATGTAAGCCCGCATTTAAGAAAACAAACAAAATGAATTGACTTTAAATTCATTTTGTTCGTTTGTTGAACTTTAAATTTACTAAAAATCGAGAAATAAACAAAAACTAAGACTCAAAAAATTATGTATTCAAAAGATGTAAAAAATTATTTCACTCCATTAAACGTAAGAATCAATTCTTAAATCATATTTATTTTTGAAGTCGGCGTCAGCCAAGGTAGGTCTGCGAGGGTAGGAGGGAAAATATATAAAAGGCTATGTATATATTCCTATAGACTTCTAAACGGCTAAACGAATTTCGATGGAATTTACAGTGAATGTTCAGAATGGCACAGTGGGTGTTCCTGTCAAGTTTGGTAGCCATCGGATTAACATTTAGTGGTACCATCGGACGAAGCCAGGGCTGGTCACTTACTAGTTACTACTATACTACTACTATACTATACTTATTATAAAGTTCATTTGTAAAATAGTTTACTGAAAGCAGCCTCGTATATTGGTATTTTCTTGGGTGACGCCGACTCCAAAAATAAATATGATTTAAGAATTGATTCTTATGTTTAATTGACTAAAATATATATTTTTTAATTTTAGTGTATTTGTTGTTTTTGGATATATATTTTTTGAAGTCGGTTTAGTTTTTGTTCGAAAATTTGTTTTTTCAATTTATGTTCAAACCGTGCCGAAGGTTCACTATTACGAAACGCGTAGTCGCAAAAAAAATCTGCTGTGTGATTTCACGTTTACAGTCGGCAGGTCATATAAGTTGGGTCTTAATTTGCCTTATACTGAATTTAATGCTAATATGTTTGAGTGAATGGACCGAAGCCAATGGGTGGGCGTCACTGTGTATAAATGTTCGTTTTCCTCGTATATACGTATACCTCGTATAAATAAAATCAGCTGAGATTTCCGTTATGATTCTGGACGGTACTAAAGATAGGGAGAAAATTAGTAAGTAAATTTGTACGGAACTGACATCCTAATATGCATATAAATAAATATTAAATATATGTATGAATTAATTACAGGTAATATACAATATATTAAATATTTAATTGGTATTATTGTTGTCTAGTTTATTTATTTGATAAAGTTAAAAGAGATGATCTGTGGTCAA
>JWHW01036121.1:174360-189595 GCA_000931545.1 Papilio glaucus | reverse complement strand
TGTAAAAAAAAAACTCGAAGTCACGAACAGAAAACTCCATCTAGCGCAGATAAACGATAACTCGTCCAATCCAATGGCAATCACTATTTCGTTATGTCATGTATCAAACGTCATGTGTTGATTAACCGTGGGTTTCCACTGACGTATAAACTTGTCGAAAACATATTGTCATCTCAATTTTTCCAAAGAGAAAGATAGAGAGAAAGCTTGTTTCGATACATGATTTTATGCCAGTGGAAGCCCACGGTAACGTTGACAACTTTACTTTTTCAGTAACTTGACAAAAAATATTAAGGAACCGAATGTCCAATAACATTATAATACAAAAATAAGTATAAAATTTTATGGAAGGAACCAATGATATTATAATACAAAAAGTAGCAGAAATGGCGGTCGAAAAGTTGTTCCTAATTAGGACGCTTTTTTTATAACTTACGTCATATATATTTTTTTATATAAATCAAACATTGATAACCTCTTTGGGTACTGGACCGTTTGCCTTCGAAATCTATATCTGTCAGACCGTGAGGAGTGGCTGTCAGAAATAAAAAAAAAATAGCCTCCATCTTGAACTTTTAAGTTAATGCACCCTGCTCCGATTGCCTTCAAAATCAATATCTAGCCGACATAGTAGTTTTTGAATGCGTTTCTGCTGTCAGAATATCGTTAGAGTAGTTATGTTCCGTGGTCAAAACTAAGAGAAAATCTTTTTTTTATGTAGGTAATCCTTAAAGCTATTCTAGTATCTTCTAGTTTTGATGTTTCACATCTAGCATATAATTCCTTTCGTCATTATCATCAGCCTATATTATAAACCCGTAAACATCCAAAAAGTCCATAAGCAAAAACACAAAGTATTTTTTTAGTTATTACACTAAAAGATACAGATATAATACAGTAATAATAAAATAGAAACAAAATTATTTATATAATATTTTTATTCGATTTTCAAAGCACCTCAAAGATACAGTACCTATAAGTATTTTAAACATTCACTGGTATAACAAACATTTGAAGTCAGTATCGATTAATTTTTAATTGAGGATTTTGAGGCCAGTCCTGTCGGGTCTCTCGCTATTGCTTGCTCCAGCTTGCTTTTTATTTGCTATGAAGGCTATGAAGCTTAGACTAGACTGACAGATGTCAAATTGGTTTTAGAAATATTTTTTTAATTTTCTATGGTACGTATGAGGGTATACACCAAAGGTATATACCATGAGAACACGAGGCTTTGTACACAGACGCCGCCGAAGATTAAAATTATTTTGTTATGCAACAAATATTTTTCCAAACATTTTTTTGAATGAAATTTTTATGTAAATTGATTCACAAAGTCTGTTATGACGCTTTGTAAATGTTGTGGCTTTTATTACTGTCATTCATTAATGTAAAATATTGGCAATGCCATTGGATTAATGTTTTTAATTTGTTTCGGTGTTTTTCTTATGAGTATCCTCCAATAAGATGAAAAAGAAAATGCGAAATTAAGCCCAACAACTTTTTTTACTATAAACGTTTTGCCTATATCGCCACAATGGTGCGTAAAATGGAACGATTACTAGAATTTTCTAGAAATTTGGTTTTGCGATCTACAACAATCGACAAGGTAGAGGAGGTTCTTGATTTCGATCCCATCCAATCCAAACGTCATTTGACTATCGTGCGCTGTGGTTGATTCTTTTGTCCTACGTGCTAAAGCTAAACGCAGTGTCGTTGTTTCTGGAACTTTTCGTATAGTTAATTAGTGTTTGTGCAAGTGAATATAAGAAAGGTATGATTGATTTCATGATGAATTCATACATGATGTATATTTATTAATTACGGCATATTATTTCAATTTTTGTTCGATTCCACCATGCTGTCATAGTTCTATGGTTTCTATATAGACTTTTACGTTTCCTTGTAATTTTAAATTAGGTTAAGATTTTTTTTTCAAGATTAATAGACTATCATATAGGTAACGCAAACCGTTTTAACTAAATATACGTATTATTACCTAATAAGGTATACGTATATACGTATACCTAAATATAGTATTCGTTATTTGATGATAGAATTATTTAATTTTTTAGAGAAGGTTGCAAAAAACTAAAATAATTACTTATTTATGTTGTATTCAGGACTAACAATGGTGAAAGAGACAACGTATTATGATATTTTGGGAGTAAAACCTAACTGCACTACAGATGAACTCAAGAAAGCGTATAGAAAGTTAGCTTTAAAATATCACCCTGACAAGAACCCCAATGAAGGTGAACGTTTCAAGCAGATCTCACAAGCCTATGAAGTTCTTTCTAATCCAGATAAACGTCGAATATACGACCAGGGTATGTATTTTGAAGATTGATACCAATGATATTATAATACATTAAGTAGCAGATATGCCATTAGTGGTCAAAATGTCTCGTCCCAATCGGGGCGCTTTTTCTATAGCTTACCTCATGTGTTTTCATTTTCGCTTAAGTGACAAACACTAGCTGTCCTCTTTTTATACCATTTAACATGTGTGAGTGATGCTGTCACTGTTTTTGGAACACTTTTGACTGGTGAATTTGTATGAGTATAAAATATCATTGATTTGTACACAATTTTAGTACTATAATGAGTAAGTGCAATGATAATAAAAACCAAAATTGTAACTGTTGTGGAGGACTAGTTGTTGGTGGAACTCCACTACAGGTTCTTTCTTGTTAAAATATGACTTGAATTTCTCTTGACCGTTTTTCCCGAACTGTTATATCTGACTAAATCAAGAACACGCATACTCTCTTTTAAGTTGACATCAGCGATGCTCCTTATTCAAAAATAGACATGACATCTATTTTTCTTATAAATCAAGACACCTATTTTACTTATCAATCCACAACAGTAACCATACTTTTCATTTTACAGTTAAAGTGAACAGGGTTACAATCTTAATAAGAGTTCTATTTGTAAACCATCTCCATCATCCATTTGAGCCAGTTAGTTTGTATTTGCAAACATCACTATTTCATGAACTGCTTAGCATTAAAGTGCACCATGACTATTCCATTAATCATGTGTCTTGAAATGATGAGCATTTTTTTATAATATTTATTGTGCAGGGTTTTGTATGTTGAAATCCTAAGTATGGTCATGTAGAGTGTTCCACCAACAATTGTGTGAACATTTTTCATTTATGAGTAAGTTATAAGTTTATTTGTAACACAAGAGCTACTCCTGGGATGTAAAGTAAACTGTAACACTTTATTAACTTTTTATATCTTGTGAGCTGGTTTTTAGGGAACAGAAATTAGAATGGGGTATTCCCACTTTCTTGCAACACCACTCCCATTGAAAGGAATCGCACTTTACCTTAGAAAAAGAAATTGTAAACAACAATCTCCTTATTTTGAACACCTTAGTCTGTACCATGGCATACTTTTGCTAACCTATTGTGAACATGTCTGTTTTGCCTACCTAAAACAGTAAAGAAGGAAAAAATCACAACTTTAAATTCCTGCTCCAGAATTGTAAAACACATCTTATAAACATATCTCATGTGAAATTGCCACCATCTCTTATACATACATTTGGTGTATGTAGGTGTCATCAATAACATTATATTGGATTTGTCACAGTGGGAATTCATAAATAAATTTTAAAAACTTATTATATTAAATGCATTTGACCAATTTTCATATTCTTATTAAATAATCACTATGAATAGCCATAATATAATTTCAGTCAAGTATTTAAAAAATATGAATTATCATGTTTGAATTATCAAATTAAAAATTTCCTCAGTAACTGTACATTAGCAAGTCATCAACAGGCTTTGTATTTTTTGCTTGTATGAAAAATTTCACAATGTTTTAAAGGTGGGGAGCAAGCATTAAAAGAAGGTGGTGGAGGAAGTGGGTTCTCTTCGCCTATGGACCTGTTTGATATGTTCTTTGGCGGTGGCTTCAGTGGTGGGCGGCGACGTCGTGAACGGAAGGGAAAGGATGTTATACACCAGCTGTCTGTCACATTAGAGGAGTTGTACCGTGGTGCTGTTAGAAAGCTGGCCCTACAAAAGAATGTCATCTGTGAGAAATGTGAAGGCAGAGGTGGCAAAAAGGTATTTTGGGAATAATACTTCTCAACACTTTTTCATTTATTCAGTTGTTAATCTATAAAAGTCAACATTCACAGTTTTACAGGAAAAAATACATTGTTAAACAATCTGAAAATTAAGTTCCAATTTATTTATTACCCATAGTGAGAAAGAGATTTAGGAGCTTTAAGCTAGTGGTTTTAACATTTTTCTTCAAAATTCTCTTTTTTTTCAAAATCTTGATTTGTTGTAAAATTATGACATGCCTCAGGCCTTTATGGCAACAAACTTTATACTGTTATCACTTTTTAAATAATTTGTGTAGTGACAAATTATTACATATCAACTATCATGTATTATGTATAAATTATATTAATTTGTTTGTTGTCAATAGGGTGCAGTCCAAACTTGTCCAACTTGCAGAGGCACAGGCATGCAAGTACAAGTCCAGCAACTTGCACCTGGTATGATTCAACAAATTCAAACTGTGTGCACCAATTGTCGTGGCATGAGGGAAATCATTGATCCTAAAGACCGCTGCAAAGTCTGTCAGGTAAGAGTCAGAATAGACATTGATGTTACTTTTTTAAATTACATTCCAATAGCAACAATTGATTTTAATTCATATTTTGTATAAAATTAGTTTATTAGATTGTAAAAGATGACAAGAAGTGATATAATTGAGAAAGTAGACTTAAGATCCCTCTAGCACATTGTTGTCGATTCAGTTGATATTCATCCATTGCTGAAAGTAAGCCACTATACATCGCCACAAAGATCGGCCGCTCTCATCTAGTAGGCTCCCACAACCTTGACCAGATCTTTTGCACATATATTATAATAATGTAATGTCCACATATATATTTTCTTTAATTATGTTTCTAATAAATTAATGACTTCTAGGGACGAAAAACTGTTCGAGACCGTAAAATTCTCGAAGTTCATGTTGACAAAGGTATGACTGATGGACAAAAGATTGTCTTCAGTGGAGAAGGTGATCAGGAGCCTGATATGGAGGCTGGAGATCTTATAATCGTCTTGGATGAAAAAGAACATGAGGTAATAATACACAGAAAACAATGAACAATAATTTTTGTCATAAAAAAATATTATTTCATGATAAATTGCAAGTCATGCCATTATTTCTAATTCAGATATGGTTCTGAAAAAATATTGAGTATTTATGCTTGAGCATTGTTAGATATATGTTGTTTTTCTTTTTTTTAAACAATGTTTTTATTTTTATGACTGATGAAATTCAAGGTTAAACATATATTTTCATTTGTTTGATGATAAGAAAGAGTGTTTTCAAAATTATATGTGACTCAAAGTTTAGATCTATATCTATTGAAATGTTATTAAATCTTTTTATAAAAAATCTATTGATAGCATAAAAAGTTCTAGGACTTTGTTCTATGATCAATGAATCATTCTCTCAGTAAATATTCACTGCTGTAGACTTATTAGCAAGTATAATAAAGCTAAATGTAATTGTCACCTTCACTATACAAAACTGTTTTTATTTGTAACATTACTACAATGTTGGCCACAATTTAAGAGTTTGCAGCAATTTTGAGACAATTTGTTAAAAAGGGCTTACACAAAAACAATATTATTAGGATTACCCCTAAGGCAAACTAGGCGTGTGCCAAGAGGCACAATGGTGCGCGTCGCAGAATGGGGGGCGTCAAAATGCCTGATGTGTAATGAATTGTTACGCCATCATTTCATGACTGTGACTGAGCAGAGGAAGCTATTTTAAAAATTATTTTTTTTGTTCTATTGTCTAATTTAACAACAATTTCGTTTCAGTTATTCAAACGTTCGGGGAATGATCTGATTATACGCTTGAATATAGAACTAGTGGAAGCATTATGCGGTTTCCAGAAGGTTATCAGAACTCTAGATGACAGAGACATTGTGGTGACCGTGTTGCCCGGCGAGGTCGTCAAACACGGCGAAGTAAAGTGTGTCCTCAATGAAGGTTTGTAACAATTGAGTGCTGTGTTTTTGGGAGTGAATTACTTTAAATAAATAAATATAAAATTTATATTTATTAATTTAAGTAATATAAGATGATACAAACTTTAATTATCAATAATTAAAGTTTGTGTCTTATACGTTAAAAATTGTAAATTATTTATTAATAAAAAACGATTACTCTTTTTTAGGTATGCCTATGTACAAAAATCCATTTGAAAAGGGGCAACTGATAATTCAATTCCTAGTTAATTTCCCGAACACAGTTCCACCTGAAATCATTCCCGCATTAGAAAACTGCTTGCCGCCCAGACCAAGGGTAAGTTGAATATAGTAATTACAAATTATATTATACTAGCGGCCCGCCCCGGCGTTGCACGAGTATTATATTTTCAAAAATTGTAACTTAAAAAATCTATCGCCTATATTCATCAGGGATAATGTAGGATTTTAATGGTGAAAAAATTTTTCAAATCGATCCAGTAGTTTCAGAGCCTATTCAATGCAAACAAATCAAATTAAATCTTTCCTTTTTATAATATTAACATAGATAAAGACATTCATGTCACTGCAAAATTGTAAACATTAATTAATTTTAAATAATTCAAAGTTAATTGATGAATATCTAAAAAAAAGTTATTTCTAGGTCAAATTGTAAATGCTAAGTTCAGTTCATATTTCTGTCAGTTTATAATTTTACCTTCGACATACCCACAAATTCAAATTAAATTTATCTTTATGTATGGTCTATGACAATATAGACTATAGAACTAGGGATTTAAATAAACCCAGCACTTCACTGGCTTCATGCTTGTTAACTTGATAATTAGATAGTATGTCTTTTTAACCCAGTAATTTTCTTATCTATGGTATCTTTCGCACTGGAATACAATTATGTTTGGGACATTGTCTAGTAACAGATACATAAAATATAATCTATACATATAATTAAAATGTAACTGATTGTTGTCTGTACATGGAAGATATTTGAGAAAAACTATTATTGGGGGCCTTCATAAACGCAATAAAACCCAAATAATTATTAGAATTTTTGTCTATTTGTCTGTGCCTTTGTTACTGCTAATCTCAGAAACGGCTTAACCGATTTGGGTGCGGTTTTCACTTATGTATTGTGGTAAGCTTCATTTAAGATTTAGTGTTTGGTTTATCTCAATCTGTTTATAAATAAAAAAGTTGTATCAATTTAAAGAACCATGGCAAACATTTGTTCGATAAAAATGCTATAAAATAGCATCAGTTGAATAGGTTGAAGTTTAAGTTATACATGTTATTACTTATATTATATGATGATTATGTAACCGTGGGGCACAGCTAGTACTGGAATATAAAAGCAGCTTTAAATAATTTTTCTCCTATTTCTTTATTCAAAATTAATTGCGTACAGTAATGACACCAATGGCCTAAGTAAGAGTATACAATATTGATAAAAATGTATTCAATAGATGCATGGATGGTTATGGAAGCTAAAACAGACAGTGTAGATGATTGCAAAATAAAAAACCCTAATCTCTGTGCCTTTTAGAGCATTTATTTAGCAATCATAAATTTTTAACATTAACTATTAGTTAAATATTTTTTTATTTGCATCTGTTTTTACTTTGTAATGGATGTGTGGAATAACATGAATGGATAAGGTTGGAAACAAGTATATTCAGGGAAGCATGAAAGTAGCGCCAGTAAGAGAAAAATTAAGGATCAAAATGTTAGTATATCTGATGGGTATGTTATGAGTTGGGAAGAATTGCATGTGGATTTGGAGGGTTTTAGATATTATTGAGGAGGGTTAATTTTATTATGGTAAGAAAAGGTGGATAGATAGTGTGAAAGATGGTATGATTAAGTGACTACTGAAATGACGGACAATTTGGAAGCCGAAAACATGAGTCGGCCCCAAATAAAGTGGAAACAGGGCAGGCAGATGATAATTTACTTTTATTTCTAGATTGAAATCCCAGAAATGGCAGAAGAATGCCAGTTGATTGACTTGGATCCGGAACAAGAGAACCGCAGGCGACGGGCGAACCACGCCGTGTACGAGGAGGACGATGAGCATCCCGGGATGAACCGCGTGCAGTGCGCCACCGGTTAAGGTCCACACTCCAACGCACCCAATGGACCTGACACATGGTTTACTATCATAAGCCGTTTACCCATTTAGAATATTGTTACAGAGGAAACGAATTCAGTATTCATATTATAATCTGGCAATCAATATAGATAATTTGTTTTTACTTTATGAGAATATTAATTATACTAACTATCTTTGAAACATTTAACAAGAAAATAAAATAAATTGTAACAGTAGTAATATTATTGTATTCGCTGCACATATTCATGATGGTTACTAGAGATTCTAATATGGTCATGGTCTTGGGGACCATAAAACATACTGCATTTTCTATACCAGGATTTGATAATAAATAGCCTTTAAACTGCAATCAATTTGAGTATTGATGAATACTCATATCAATAGCGACTAAAGGAATAAAATAAACATCTATATTGTTTGCTGTTAAATTATTCATCTCCGCTCTAAATAATCTTATTTAGACATTTCTCCATAGCATCTATTTAGACTTCAAACTTGTACTGTACACATAATAAAGTGATTTTTTAAGTTAATTTTCTCTGTGTTTTGACCGGTTTGATTCCATGGGCGATTATTGTGCGAACTAAAACAAATAGTTATTATGATGAAAACATAATAAGTATGACACATACTGATAAGCTATGTCGTAACATCCACCATTATGCCCGCGATCTCGGCTGATATATTTTAGTTTTAGGGTAAAATTGAAAGTACCAGATTATCATTTCCATTCTGTTTTTAACTAACATTTCGATAATTACGGTAGGTTCATGTAATCATAGTAGGTCCATTAATTTAGGGTGCATTAGTTAAATTCTAGTAACATTCAAATTTATACTTACTGTGATTTTTATTTTTCCGAGAGCCCTGTTACATAACAGCTTTCTGATGACAAACCTTGTGTTTCTAAACGACTACATATTAGCCCTCACTTTGTCCTAGATGAGCGACGTGTAGCGACGCAATACTATACTGATGCGACTAATACTGAATGCGCGATTTATTATGGCGGCCACAAACGCATACTATGACTTCTACATATTTTTGCGGTGATAGAAAAACGGTAATTTCATTGATGCCTTTTAGTTGTCATTTTTCAGATATATTACATATATACAAATATAAATTCAACCCCCCCCCCTCGTAGTATATTAGTAGAAATAAAGTCGAGTAAGTGCAATTACTGAGCTCTAGATTTAAATTATTACTTTCCTATCTGCTTGTTGATGAAATTGCCAGTCAAAAAAATATAATAGAAACAGTGTAACGGGCTCTAATGTTTTATTCGATTTATTTATGTGGTTGTAAGTTGTAGTGTGTTAACTTCTAATGAATTGGTATTGAATTGTTGGGCAATACGCAAGTACAAATAGCTTGTATGTTTTGCCTAAATATGGATGAAATGTTGTGGCTTAACATTTTTTAGTATGTAGTATAATGCAACAGTGTGCAAGAATAGAGGTGCCTCTTCATGACTACTCCTGTAAGATCCTTAAAAGCTTAAATTTTATCGTAATAATTGTAATATGCATTGCAATAAACATTTTAACTCACAATTTGTTTATTCTTATTTACCTTTTTTATCTTTAAATCCACCGATTTAAGTCAAGGTTTCAACAATAAAAGGAAATTATAAATGTTCTCAAGCATGCATACTTGTGTACAGTACATTCAGCAGGGATCATAGATAAATGAAAGATATTAAATTAAGTAGGTACATACATATGGCCATTATGCTATACTGAGTTTCTTAAAAAGATAGTAGTTGGCAATGGTACTAAAAATTACAGATTTTATTAACAAGTGTAAAATTCTCGTCCGTGCCGTGCGTAGAAACTCTGCCGATGTCTACCTCTCCCTCATCCGCCGACCGAACCCGAGCTCGCCTAGCCGTTGGTTGGGGTCGCAAACTGCACTAGGGGCATTGGTAGTCGTCAGGATAGTTTCAGAATAGCATAGCATATTTTATTTGCAGCAAGCGACCAAGTTAGTTTCTAATTGTAGCAACTGTCGAATTTGAATCGGTTGGATGAAGCTGATGATTCCCTAACCAGCAATCGCAATGCGTTGAGCGAGTTCTTAACGCCCCATAGTGCTAGCCTTCGGTGTTTGGTCGCTCTCCTCAACGCATCGCTGTGACTACATGTCTGACTTTCGTGAGGTGCGTACAAATAGAAAATGGGTGGGTACGAAATCAACGGTGGCTAGGAATAATTTACGTACGTAAGAATAATTCGCGACGTAATAAAATGAGAACAAGTGCTGCTTCTTCGACATCCATCATTACACTGTACATTCTACGTAAATTGAGCAACTTACCTATCAAAACTTCTTACAGATTGCTATAAAATATTAAATAATCGTAAACTGGGTTATTTGGTTATAGCAGCTGGTAATTTTCAAAGGAAAATTTTAAAAAATTGATAGTTGCTTCAACTTAGTTGCTTCGTCTGTGAAACGCCTAAAAGTGTACAAGATATTAAAAGGTAATAGATTGATGAAGACTGATGTCAAGGCAAAGAAAAATATTTTTAAGTTACATGTCATGTATCAGGGAAGACCATGAGTTTGTGGGGGCCCTGGGCTAGTAATGAAATGCCGAAGGCCTAGTGCCTACTCCTCTTCCCTTTCCCACAATTTCTTTATTAGCAATAGATAGAGGGGAGGGAGGCGAGTACTTTACAGCGCTCATGGTCATGTGGGGGACTGAGGTGATTGTTATAAATATATGCTCTCATGCCCCTAACCCAGAGGCAGACATTACAGATTTCCATCTGTTACGGTCCTGGCACACCTCTCGCTTCTTCTACATTCTTACATCTATGCATTCATGCTCATTGGATACATGTACTCTTAAACCACCTTTTGCCAAATGTCCATATGTAAATAATTACTATAAAATTAAATGTGACTTAAAAGCTAATATAATACAAATCCATCATGCTATTTAGGTAAATAAAACAACTTTTAAAAAACCTTAATAATTCTTGTAATGTTTGAGCCTGTACAAGTAAGCACACCCCTTATTGTTACCTACTGCCATGTAACCACTGTTTGGAGAAAAGCTCATTGTTTCAATTTGATACAAATTTGTCTGGTGTGGGAAGTTATAAAATACATGATATGATGGCAAATGGACAAGTTTCACTGCATTGGGATAATATCCTGAAGACACTGCAAGTATTTCTGATGTTCCATTAAATGTTATATTTGTTATTTTAGTTTTTAAATTAGAAATTGTTTTAATGGGTATTGGTTTAGAAGATGTTAAGTTGGATAATTCATATAAATTGACAATGCCCTCTCCGCTACCAGTAGCCAAGAGCCTTCCGCATGCACTGGTTGATATCTGTGATGCTGTAACACAACCTTCATCATAAAACTTGCTCAGAGCTTTAAATATTGATATATCCCAGACAGTAATTTCACCTTGTATTCCATAACAATACAACTTATCACAACTTGAACTAAAAGCCACAGACTCAATATGTGTGTTGTGCTTCAGTGAGCGCAGAAGTTCCTTTGACTTGGCACATATTATATACACCTCATCCATACCATCACTTGCTGCAATATATTTGCCATCAGAAGACAATTTGAAAATTTTTGGTCTTTTTACTATTTTAGGCAGTTGTACTAGTTTTGGTTCTGCCTTTATTAAATCATAAATACAATAGCTGTGATTAATTTTAGATGAAATATAGGCTTCTGTACCATCCGGTGTAAAATGGGCTGTTGTGACATTCCACCTCTTCAACTTGAAGCTGTGTAGTTTTGTATTTACATCTCCGCCAATAGAAAATAAAGAAACTACACCAGATTGGCCTGCTACAAGTGCTACACTCATTTTGGGATGAAATTCGAGGCATGATATAACTGGGCCCTCATTGCCTGTTTCACCATTTATTTTTGGAAACTTCTTAATTTCTAAAAAATCTTTTCGAAGGCTCGTTGATTTTGATTTCTGTAAATGTCCAACAGTCCTCAATAACTCATTATCATCATCCTCATCATCACCTTTTTCTTTCTTATTCAAATTTGCCCAGCTTGGTGTGCCCATTAAAATATTATATTTTTGCTTTAGTTTATTTGCGTACAAATTCTTCTCCTTTGAATTAGGAGCTGCATTAACGACAAAGTGCTCATCATCCTCGTCAAACCACACTGGTTTTCTTTCATCTTGGAATGTATCTGCTTCTGTTGATAACTTTTCAGTAAATTTGTTAGATTTATTAAAAAGAAGTGAAGATAACCTGGAATTTTTTTATTAAACACGTTATGATAATCAAAATTATTTGATTGAATGATTTACAAAATTAAGAATGCTTTATAAAGGGTAAAATAAACAAAAATTAACCTTAACCTAAAGCGAAAACTTACTTAGATTCTTGTTCCTCAATGTCTGATATTTTCCGTTTCATTTTAAATTATATTTCTGATAATTTAGTCTGCTTTAATATAATATTTACTTAAAAATATTAACTCGCAAGAATCTTCCACTCGTGGTTATTGTCCTTGCTTGTCCTATCAAACTTGACACTTGTCAAGTTGTCAAACGTTTAAATTTAAACCTCAAATTAAAAATGCCAAAGAGTATGTAATAACCAAATTATTAATAGTACAAATTTTATATTCTCTTTGTAATACAAGCACAGAATGATACTAAAAATATACATGTAATTTCTTTGTTGCCGAATCCATGATATTTTATACTCATACAAAATCACCAGTCTATTCCAAAGACTGTGATATAAACATTCACCATGTATTACCAGGCCATAAAATCTTTATTAAAAAAAATATATGTATAAAAGCGTAAAAAAATAAGATTAAAGAGGACAGCTAGTGTATGTCACTTAGGCGTAAATTTAAAGACATGACAAACCAGAAAAAGCGTCCCAATTGGGATGCTTTCGAGTCTTCACTTATCGACCTCTAATGGCATATCTGCTACATTTTGTATTATAAAATCATAGTGCCAAGTTAATTTTATCTTATTTATACATAGTATAAAGCAAAGTATTTCGCTGTCTGTAAGCTTAGCTCTTTTAAAGTAAGCAACTGATATCTTAGGTGTTATCGCACAATAGAAACTAACGCGCGCGGAAATAAATTCAACACCGATGACGGGACTCGCTTTATACAACCGTCCCAACGACGCGCCCCTGGGTTGACTTCTGTGTGCTCAATGTGTTTAAATGTAGGTGTTTTTCGAGATGCTTCAATGAAGGGATTGAAACGCGTGTAACCCTTCCAGCAATTAATACAGCTAATACACACAACATAAATTAATTTTAAAGCAGAAAGAAGTATGTCGGGTCCGCTAGTTAATAAGCATAGTTTCACTATTTGGTTTCCCAATAAATTTCCTTGTTATTTCTTTATCTTGGCGGTTACAAGACGAGTAAGCTTAATAGCAAAATAAGTAGGAGATAGGAGGCTATCATTTCAAATTATTTTATATTTTTAAAGACGTTGTTGGGCGTTCTGGACTGGAGTCAGAATATTTTTGTGTATATTTTACTGTTCAAGTCAAAGCCGAAATTCTATTTCAAAACCTCTTAAGAAAATATGTACTTCTGACTGTCATTTATTTTTGGTAGTGTTTTTGTTTGTCACACTGACAATCATCATCATTAGCTCATCAGCCTATGTCAGTCCACTGTTGGACGTATCCTTCCACAGAATGCAGTTCTCCACTATCCGCATCCAGCGAATTCCTGCCGTACTAATTATGACTATTTATTTATAAATCATAAGATATAAAAGTTAAGCAGACTGATCAACTTATATAAATATTTTTATTTATTAACAACGTTCGCATTTTGACGCTGGCGAGCCGGTCAGTCAACCAAGTGTCGACCAGTTAACCAAGTGAAAACGTTAATTAATTTTAAGCAAGGAACATTATGTTTTAAAGTGGTTTATGTAAATTTTAGTGCTGGCTGCTGGCGGGTTTACGAATATTCGGTGATTGATACAGTGCTGCCATAAATACAACTGTAGAAGATAATGGTTTTATGTGGCAATATTTGGAATAAAAAAAATCTATTGCTATAAAATATTTCATTTAAAATATTGCCAAATTTATAAATAAAAATTTTCATTATTAATTATTTTTAAAATTAATAATAACCGTGTTAGCGTGGTTATATACGAAGGAGCGTAAGAAAGCGATGCAGTGTCTCTTTCTAAAATAGTCTAGTTTGTTTTCGGATTTGAAAATTGACCTTTACTAGATTGTAGGTAGGTGGTTTATCCTAAGATTGCAATTGTGGCCAATCACGGTAAAATTAGGCTAGGAATCGAACGACATTATTGGTCATTCTTGCTATCCAAGGTAACCATAACCTATATTATAACCCTACCAATCGTAAAGTGTACATTTGAGTGCTTTAAAGAAATAAGTGCACCGGACTATATTTATTAGTCGCGTATAGTATCTTAGGATCCTTCATTCGTCGTTGTACATAATGTTCGATGTTCGTTCGTAGTGTGTCACTTCGTAAGCATCGTTTATGCTCAGAAAATAATTTTAGATACTAAGTGCCCGTTTAAAAGTTACATCCGTGTTGCATTTGAGAAGTATAATAAGTGATGTTAAGAAAGTGTTCGTGACCAATTGGTGATAAAAGATGAAGATACCGTTTTTCCTTTGACCTTTTTACATTTCGAAGTGTCAATATGGATCCTAGTAGAATGAAAAATACAGTAGCCTAAAGACACTGACTACCTGTTTTATTGAGTGGTTTCACAATGGGGCCGAAAAGGGCTCCGCCATAAAATTATTTAGCACCATTATATAGCCCGCCATAAAATCATTACAGTTGATGTCAATGCATAAAAAGTGTTTAGTTGAGGATGGTGAAATGTTCAGGGGTAGGAGCGAGGCCGCGGAGCAATGATCTTAGGGCGGACAGAGATGCGAGGTGGAGTTGCATCGCCACCGTCGGTGGATCGCCGGTCGCGTCCAGCTAGTGAGCAGCTGGCGGTTGCGGAGTGTGATGACTGTGGAGGATGTCAGGCAAGCCCGCGAGTGTGGCCGCGTCGCGAGCGGGCGTCGCGAGTGTGGCGGGCGTGGCGGG
>JWHW01036121.1:162564-174253 GCA_000931545.1 Papilio glaucus | reverse complement strand
ACCCAATCAGATCTCCCTGCCGAGGTCGGTTTATCGAAGCGACCAAAACGACCATAGGAATCCCTCTGGCATTATCTACAAGCCGTTTAATGATGACGCTAAATGTGCATTCGAAGAGAATGTCATACAAAGGACTGAATTCTTTAATGTACCACCACAGTTTTTAAAAGAGCCACTTAAAGAGGATAAGGTGGTTGAGAGGCAGGTTAGTGTAAAGAGAGAATGTCCCAATTCAATCACTACAGAGTACAGTGTAGAGACTTTTCAAGGTAGGATTCCTGATGCGGGGGAAATAGCAACATATCAGAGATGTTCGGTTAATACAGATAATATGCCCTCCATGCTTCCAATAACGCTCCGTCACACTCAAAATCAATTTGAAAGTGCAGTACAAGATAGTGATGGTACAAACTGTGGCGAGAGGGAGATTTCTATGAGTAAGGGTTATGTGAATTATCAGTTTTTAGAACAAAGTGCATCACATCAGTCTATTGTGAATCAGAGTATTAATATACTGAATCAGCAAGTTGGTGTGAGTAGAACAATTGTTAGTGAAGGAGAGAGTGGAAGTGCCCCACAGCTGGTTAGAACGTCAGAGGGTGTGGTGCTGGCTGTGCTTCCATCCTCTGCCCCAAATACCAGTGAGACTGAGCATAGGACTGCACAGGGTGAATTTCCACAGACTATAACTGTGCCATTGGGTTGGAGACGGATTGTGAGTGGTTCTTCAGTGATGTACTTTAGGTATGTATTTTTTATATTTTATTGATCTTTAATATTTTATTATATGTTTTGTATATTTTGCAGACATTAATAAAAATGAAAACTAATTCCTTTTAATCAATGTTTTTGATCAATTGTCATACAATTGTGTTTGTTATTGCCACATTGAAGAAAAACACTGACAGAGAGTTTATATTGTGTAGAAAATTCACATAAAACATATTATCATCTCAGTTTTTTCAGAGATATAGAAAGAGATAACCACATGTTTTATGTGAATGTTTTCAGCAGTGTGAACATGATTTTAGAGAGAGTACTCCTTCCTCAAAGGCTGAGAACACATCTGCAATTAACCTGGTGTTGCAGTCATGAGTATCAGTGATCATTTAACATTAGGTGACTAATTAAAAATTATAAAAAAAAAATAATGTTATTAAAATTATCATAGATCTCAATAGTGGCACTTACATGACATACAATTTTAATTTGTGATAATTCATTTATCCCGTTTATTATTTTCTATTCCTACACACAGTGTGTCATAATTATAATTTTAAAAATTATATTTGATATAATTGTTTCTAATTCTCTAAACAACGAATTAACTAATCAACACCAAATGTTTATAAAACAAAAATATTAAATTTTCACAAGCATTTGATTTTTTGTCTAATGATTTATTTTTTTTGCTATTATTGAAAGTTTCAACTTGCAATTTTTTATAATGCTCTTTGCTTAAGGATCAATTCTATAAAGAAACAAAGCCTAGGGAAGTCCAAAAGTTATATGACTCATTAATTTTCCACTGTTAACATAAAATAGTTTTTGCACTTCTCATTTTCAATTTAATTCTTGTCTTTGTGACTTGTATTTGATATGTTTTATTAGAATCTAAAGGAATGAATATCTTTTTACTATTCTGTATTTATAGCTAAAGATTATGTTTTTATTTTGACTCATGTATTTGATACTTATTACCCTCAAAATGTTAATGCTGAAAAGATGTACATAGTTGAATGTAGTCAAGAACCAATATACCAACCATGTCATATATATTATAATATATGACTTGTTGAATCAAAACATTTTTATCTGAATCAAGAATATTGATAAGGAAAAATCAAGTTCTTATGTAAATCAAGTTTGCTTTGTTTTGTATTTCAAACCACATTTGGTGACGTTAATACATATAACAATATGAACTATTTTCTATTGAATCAAAAATACTTGATCTATCCTTTTTTAATTCTTAGACTGTCGTAAACAATTCTACTATTTAAGTATTATACTAATTACTTTGAGAGATCGCATTCTTTTCCGTTTCAGATTTTTACGTAATTAATGTGATTTGCTAAAAGTTGTGCAATCGGTGTGTGTGCATCGATTTATAACATTCCGTGCAATTTCCTGCATTTGCAAATAACTATCATTAGCGGTATTTTTAAACTAATACCATTTGAGACCTCCAAGAACAAAACCTACTTCAAAAATGATACAAAGCTCTGTTACTGCTGTTAAGATGTTCTTTGACAGCTTATTAACTTAATAGAGGCGATTCTTTGCTTTTAAAAATACTAAACCGAACGGTTAATCGATCAGATATGGGCGTTAATGCCCGTAACTAAAATTTAGCGTAAGATGTAAGGCAGTATAGAAAAATCCAAAGTTGCCATGACCGTTCGTGTGCTTTTATTCGCTGTAAACTTTAATATTGAGCACCATCTGCAAGTAATCGAGTCAACACGGACCTGTTCATGTCTACTAACTCAGAAATGACTACAATTTACCGCGAGCGAGAGCTATCCCGTACTGAAGTATTTTAATACGAATCGCCGTTACACCGTTCCGACACGTTTGTTTACCATAACCGATAAATAGGCATGCTGAATGTCCGTAATACTAACTCAATAAGCTGAAATCAGTATAGTTAATCGATAATAAAGTGCTGGGAGAGCATGAAGGCTAAGCAACAGTTCGGATCGTGCGTTTACGTTAAATCAATCCGGCGAGTGGACAAACCAGTCCGGCAGCTGTTGTGCGCGACGACGGCGCAAGTGACGAGAGCCTCGATGTATTTTTAATGAGAATTGTCTTGTTGAAGAACTATTTTATTATTTGTAAATTATGCCACTTCGTTTGCCACTAAATACTTTATTAATCATTTCTTTTTAAATGTTTTCATGACATTCCTTAGATTAATTATTATTAATTCTCAGAATAGTATAAAATCATTATAGTCAGCACAATTATTGCCTAACTGTACTTACTGTAATTATTGCCCGATGTTTGTAAGTCCGTTCCATTGTGACCTCCTCCCTAATCGATTTGACTGATTTTGAAGAGTGTGGTGTCATTTGATTCGTATTCTTTCCTGTACTGACACAGTCAGTCGGGTATATTGTTTTTTTAATCAAGTTTTGCTTGGTTCAGTGTAAGTAATCGAACTAAGAAACGATTACAGCTATTGTGATTACGAAATCCACTCGAAAACACTGTTACTTGAATATATAACAAAAGACAACTTTATACATTTTACAGACAAGTTCAATTGCGGTGATAAATACGGTGATATTTTGTAAACTAGAATCCTATTGGAAGGGCATCGTGTTAATTTATTGGACTAAAGTCAAGGGGATTAGCGTCAAAGGAGCTGCGCATGTGTAACCTCTTAGTAGAAAGTACTTATTAATATGAACGTCTTGTTCGTATTCTCAGATAATCTCGCTGATAAAGAGGAATTATAAGAGTATCCCTTTTAAGGTTAGAACAGTCAGTTTATCTATAAACAGAAACTCCGTACCTAGAACTGGTTATGTTAAAGTGGATCGTCTCGGGGAAAGATCACGTGTTCAGAATGTAATATACCAAATTTGGTACTAGAAATAACTTGAAGTTCCTAGGATTTTATCTTCCTGGACCTGACGGAGTTTACATGTGACACAATGTAATTTTAATTTAAATAATACAACTGTTGCAGGCAGAGTCATAAATAAATGTGACATATTGTGAAGATTATGATTTCCCTCAAACATTTTCTACACAATATTTAAAGTGTAAAGCGCAGATATTTATTTTTTAAATACAGGTACACGTATTGGCGAGTTAAATGGTTTTCCAATTTATTAAATTCTGAGATTCAATTACTATACGCAGTACATGTATATATAAACATAAGTTTTTTAATACCTTACGCGTCCGGCATGAGAGAAGCGGCAGGTGTCCTTTGCTCAAACCTGTAGTTGTACAGGAAACGGCGACTATTCCGAGCTGCATTCCGATAATGAGAGAAAGCGTGTTAAATAATTATATGTGTATTAATCATAATTGAAGCGCATTGAAGTGCTTATAAATGTGTATCGTCACGATTACGTCATTTGTTAAAGGTATCATTCGCAGGAAATATGTACGAAATGTGCATATTTCCTGCCAATGATACAGATAATTTTTGTCATGTGTTTTCTTGATAAAAGTTTTTATGCAATTTCAATACTTTTTCTTTAATGAAAGAGGCAATTTGGAATAAGTCCTCCTTACAATCCACATAGTTTAATAAAGTTCTTTCAGTTCAAATTAATTCAGTTGTTATGATAGCAGAGAGCTTCCCAATTGGAGCTGGCTTAAGAATCTATGAACCTTGATTGCAGGATGCTTACCATTTGATATTCTGACCGCGTAGAATAAAAACATTGGTACAAATATGCTTTAATAAGCTTAGCAGAGTACAATTTCTCCAGAATATGAGTTTAGCTTGAAATTTCTGGGGGAGATTCCAGCTGTCGGTTTTTAAAACTAGGTGAGATATTTATGATTTAACATTTTTGAAGGCATTAAAATATAGATTGTCCTTTTACAAATTCCGCTTTATTATGTAACAACGACCGTAACGTTAGATGTATTCATTGCAAACTATACAATTAACTTTATAACAATCAGCAAGTAAATATATTAAAGACTTGTGTTGCTTTGTACTTCGGTTATCAGTTGCGAAGTGGAGTAAAGCGTACAATAAACAATAGCAACGGCCCCGTTCGATTTCCGCATATTGGTGAGCTGGTTATCGCTCAATCGGTGAGTTGTAACTACCGGGATGGAGCGAGGTACATTGCTATACACCCTGACATCGATAGTCTGCTTGCATTCTCCAGATTTGCATCTAGCGTTGTATAGAACCTGGCTTTCTTTTTCATTGAAATTTTATTATAATCTTATTATAGAAGTGAAGATGAAGATTATGTCTTTGACGGTTTATTCCAGTAGTCTTTTCGTATTGAAGTTTGAATTATTTTGTTATCTGATAGGAATGTTAACAAATATTGACATTTGTGTCTAGATGAAATAATAAATCGTTACTGTATCCTTTATCCACTCTGATTGATCTTTTAGCATTAGAATGACTTCATGTTGTTATCATCAGATATCAACTGTCCACCTTAACACAATTCAACAAAAAAAACTATTTTTAATAGGCAGGTCAGTGTGTATCGTAGGAATAGTAGCGAACTTTTTGAACGCAAATAACATTCAGTAATTATTTTTTTAATAATATGTGCTTAAAAGCTAGCTCGATATACTGGCTGCCAGTACTCTGTACATATTTACAAGGCGAATCACAAACGGTACCAATGAATGTGATAAGATGGGAAAAGCGATTCAGTAAATTACTAAGTTCGAGTGGGCAACGTCTGGCCGTGTTGAAATTGAAGAGAATCGTGGAGAAAGTCGGCCTCGCCGCGCCGTAGGCGTGACCACTATTTGTACTAGCGTGTACGGTATTTTATTCACCCGACATTATTGGGTTCTGTAGTTGTGTTACATTATAGTTTAATTAAATTTATAATTTAAAGACACTAAAAAGTTTTACTTCTAAATTTTCTTGTGACTTACGACATACACACTACATTGATTTTTCTAAACTTTATAATAAAAAAACTTAACCAAAACAAAGAGTTCATCTAAAAGGTTTGATATTCTAAAAATCTATTTTTAAAATTGTATATACAGTTCTAACTTTATGCGTAAGAGTTATTTGTTAAAAGCCCTCGGCTTAGATCATTACACCCGCATACGACATAGTTACTGGGTTGGGATAACTGACCCATAAGGAGGTTAACACCAGGACGGAATGTGACTGAGTTAGTTATCCTTTTCATTTATGAAAGGATATTATTGTAGTTAAATCCGATATTAGAAGCACCTATAAGACGAGCGCGTATGCATACGGGTGTCCGGGCCGTGCCAAATGAAAATCCGCAATCTCTGTCTACCCAGAGAGGTAGCGAGCGCGAGTGCTTATTTATTTATGTTATAAAAGCAAATGGAAAGGCTTCTAGGTGGGAATATGTTTTATATCATAGCATGCGTTTAAATGTGTATTCCCTGTGGAGCTAATAACGAGCGGAGTGCTTAGATTTAAGGCGTCATTAAGTGCTCCGCGTTTGCGGGAGCGCCTTGTCTCCCGAGAGGCGACCATTGTTGCGCGCTTGTTCATTACGCGCCTCTTATCTGTCATTGGCAGCACAATGCGGCCCAGCACAATAACTGTTACTTACACGTCCCAGGAGACGGTTAATGGATGTCGCTGCCTCTATTCAATTTTAAACATTTATATTACGTTTAAGATTTGTATTCTTCATTGCTACAAACTGTATAAAAGTTTTTGTAAAACATTAAATTTGTAGCTGACGATGTCACAATATGATTATAACATGTTCGGTTCCTATGAAAGTAAAAATAATTGATGATTATTTCATGTTACATCAATTTAAAAAAAATATATGTTTCAGAGGACTTAAATTGTCTATATGAATTGATCACCTCATTGGAGCAATACAGTCGAAGAGTTATATGAGAAAAAATACTGTGACTTAAAAATATTTTTTTTTATTTTAAGTTGATTTCTCAAGTTGTTGCATGTTATTGTATGTACGGTTTTAAATAAAAATTTACATAATCAATGTGGGTCAGAACAGTCGGTCGGTGCAGTTAACTTTAATGCCTTTGTCATCGTCATCGCACAGCTGACCGACGGACAAAGGAGAGCCGCCCGTCGACCGCCGCCCGACCTTCTTGCTGACCATTGCGCGACTGATTTACGACTTTACAAAAAAAGACGGCCTCTGCGTATATTCTTTCGAAAGCCTGATAAATAAACTGCTGCGGAATTTCTTTGGCGTCCTTTGTGACGTTGCATAATGCCGGGATCGACCGTATTGAATACGCACACGGATTGTTTCTACGGATGGGATGGGCGGTCGAATGGCGCAGTGATCCGATTTAGGATTCGTTCCGACTTTCTTTACAAGCGTCACAATAGATTGCGCGCCCAGGCTCGTTGTGTACCGACACCACCCGCGGTGCGAAATCCTTTGAAATGCACGTTTTAATATTTAGGGTTGATGTTTGAATTTATGCGTTCTTTTGTCTCTCTTAGGTAAGTCGTGACGACCCATTTTTTACATTTGCGCAAACTTAACATGCAAGAATGCTAATCTAGATCTAAAGTGATGGGACTAATTTGTATGCGCATTCTGTGTCTAAATTTAATATGACCGCCTCGTGTGCTAAGTAGGTATTCCATTCTCGGCTAAAACACAATATTTATTATCAGAAACCATATTGCAACTGTTATTGCATGTATTATTTTATATTTCTTATTATTGCACATATTAAAAAGTAGCTAGAGTATAAGAACAGAAAATTATTTAAGGATTCGTCTCAGACACAACGTCCAATAATATTGCGTGACTTTTCTTTTGTCGAGTTATTTAACTAAAGAGAAATATGAGCTCTACCTGTGGCCGGGAGTCCGTAAAACTTTACAATGTCTCTAATTTGAGATTTATTGTCGGTCGAGAGTGATGAATGGCGATTGTGAAATACAATATCCGATATGAAACAAAGAATTAGCCCGAAGGGAAATTCTTAAGTTTATAGCAAATTTGTTTAGCACTCTTTTCTCCTCCTTTGCATCTCGAACGAAAATTTCATATTTCTATTTTTGAGTTGGCGGTAAGTTTATATTTTACAGTCGCAATAAATTTTACCTCTTGCGAGTTTGAATTTATTTTCGTTTTAACGTTACTACGTTCACGTTAACGTTACAGTGGCTCTCGTCTCTTTAATCAAGTTTAATCAGTGAGCCGAAGCGACTCGGGTTTCGAGCGCCGATTAAATTCTTAAACGTCTCTTTTGTTGTTTTGTTGCTTTATAACGTAAAATCTCGAGTCGTCGCTCTTAAATCTTTTGCCAATTTATAATTTGTCTACAGCTCTGCGACTAGTCGTTTTTGAATTGAATATTTAATCTTGGAATTGAATTGACACGTTTTGTATTTATTTATTCTTAAATACTGAATTATTTACTATCCATTTATTAATGTTAGTTTTAATTTATATATGGTCGATAAATGCATTTAGATTAAAGAACAATTATATTTCGTAATGAATTTTTGTATTTTACCACATAGGTTACCAAAAATGTTATTTGCTCAATATAAATTCATTATGAGGATATAAAGAGTATCTTAAGTCAGAAATATATGGTGGGGAATAATATATCAACTTGTTAGGTACTACATCGATAATATTGTGTACAATGTAGAACAAAAGAGTAGTCCATCACATAGAAAATGGTTATTAAAACACGGAAGTAAAAGTAACTGATTGTATGGATGAACTCCATACGTTTACCCTTAAATAATAATTTATTTACGTTCCTATAGGTTTATTCATTCTATATATTAATTAAAGAGTTTAGTTCTGATTCATATTGTTAATAAGGCATTGTACATTTGTGTTTTTATGTAGCCGTTATCAAAATTAAATATAAAACATACCAGACACAAGACAAACATAATTTATAATTATGATTATTCAGACAAGTTTTCTTCTGTTCTAATCGTGTTAAAGAAAAAACAAATTAACATTATATGGTATTGTTTAATATTTAAAAATAACAAGTTTACCGTCGAAAGATAAAATCACACGCGCGTTGACCTCCGTGGCCGTCCCGATGCGGAAATAATAAGGATTACGTAAGCGCAGTCGAAGATTTTTTATTGCTCCATTAAATGAGGCACACACCGCCCACAACGGGTGGTAAGTCTCGGCGGCGAATAAACTCGCGTTAACCTCATCGGCGCTTGTCTTTTGTTAATTGCGAATATACCCAGAGTTGCGTCGCCGGCCGTCAGGTAAAATGTTGCTTTTCCCTCGAAAGTAACACTTTTACACTATTACGTAATACCGGGACTAAATATCGAGGGGGAGTATGACTGACTTGAAATGGGAACGTTTCTTTTTCAACGGCCAACGTTTCGAATTTAATCTTTACCGTTTCTCTTTTCATTTTGTACCTGAACGCGGTGTTTTCTTTTTGCTCTCTTTTCTCCTCTTTTGTATGTGAAAGTGGTATTAGTTTTTTTTCTTCAAGCGGGAACATTTTTAAACGTGTGTTATTCTCGTTTTTAATATTAAAGGGGGTTTTAAAGCTCAGCAAAGAAAACACGCAGTGTTTTGAAGGACCCTCTTATGAAACAGAAAATTAACTGCCGTCAGAACTTTACATTGTGAACTCCAAAAACCAGTCACTTTATTATTGTGTATTAAGGTGATCAGAATTCGAAAAAATATTCATAACATTTTCTGTCTTGTCGTGTAGAACTTCTATATATCTAATTACTAGAATTTCATGACCCTTTTATACTTTTACAACTAGTAAGTAAATTATAATTTTAATTTAGTAGACGCAAATCGTCTATTTCACATAGGTTCAAAGTACTTGCAATATACTCCCTTCGTGTATTCCCATAAAGCGTTTCTAGTTATTAAGGCTCTTGTATTTTTCACTTTACAACAAAGACTAGCATAGCTCTTTAATTATGGTAAGAGTATCGCCATAAAAGTTATCCCTATGCCAAAGTTCACAGAGGTAAAGCCGAAGTAAAATAAGAACCTATCATTCTTCTTCGGAGTTCTAGCTTTATATTCAAGCATGGTTCTAGTACGATAATTCATACTTTACCTAATACTTTTCCTGGTTTCAATGGTTATAATCCTGAACATGAGTACACCTACGCGTAAAGCCACTATTGATCATGCAATGTTCATTTCTTTTGATTGTGTGTTCACCGGTCCTTCAATATAGAGTCTTGAGACTACGGTGTAAATGGTATGTCCGTATTATGTTGTTGTCTTATTGATTGCATAGTAAACTAATCTATTTAAACCAATAGCTCCTTAATGCGTTTTGATCGAAAAACAGATTAAAAGCAATATGAGAGGTAGGCAAACACTGTCCCAATTTTCTTATATCAAATGGAATTTTATGACGCATATCTTACTAACACTGACATTTAGAAATATATTTTATGATGACATTAAAGAAGAGCTGATGTTAAGATAAGAAGCTTCTTAGTAATGTTTTGCAAAATGTTTTGTTTGCTAGCTACTAGGTTCATCATCTCCCTTTTGCACCACATCAGGTTTTCTTCGTCCAAATCTATATAATATCCGTCATTTCAGTGATCACTCCCTTGTTAATCATGTCACCTTTCGCGCAATCCATCATTCAACAGTGGTAGAGCCCGCAACAACAGCATCTGTTGCACGAATGGGTCGGCTCTACCGATGAAATACCTCACAGAAGGCAGGCGTGCAGTAAGATCGAAAGATGAGTGAGGTGTCGGAGGCCTAATTTCAGTTCCTTCCCATCCTCCCATCCTAATAGGAGATAAGATCAGAATGTGGAAAAGATTTAACGGGGAGGGGATGAATAGCAAAAGGAAATATCCTTTTCCCGTCTATCCCCTCTGTGCATTAAAGGAAGGCAAACGTATATGCGACTCATTTGCTTGTTGCGGGGATGCCTATACCCATATCCCATATCTCTCAATAAAAGTTGAACTGATGATGAAACGTTCCTTAATAAAAACTAACTAGTTATTAGATTATGTTACACATATATTTTATGTGAGATTTTAATGCCAAGCCTTTATAGTACATTCATGGAATCAATAAGAGTTAACTGTTAACATGTGTGTACACTGATGACGCATAAAAACAAACAGATGTAAGACATGACTGTACTTATTATTACACTCCAGCTTAGATATTATGCCCTATGCCTGATTTAAAGATAAGACAAATCCGGCGAAACACAAAGAGGTAATATTTGTTTGTTTATAATACGTGAACTCTGGAACGATTGAATTTATTTTTATAATTTTTTAACCATAAAATAACAAAAAGTTACATTATTAAAAAGTACTGTATGTAATGTGAAATATCAAAAAATTTACTTAAAATAGGCGCTCCTAATATTGTTGTTTCGTGAATTTCGACCGATACAGTTAAAATCGGGCATCTATCTTTAGTTATTAAGGAACTTCAGCATTTTTTTGTGAAATCACATTTATCCACCATTTAATAAATCTTGATAGTCACTTATGACGGAAGAGGGGGAGGGGATTATCATCCCCTGAAAATACAAGGCAAGAAGTATGAAAAAGAAATAGAGATTGCTATTTCTGCCTAACTCAATTGATTTAAGAACCGTGAGAGCATTTATATCAAATCATTTTCTAGAAGCGTTGAGCACATTCCGAAATGGCCGATGAACGAACGTGCGCAGCATTAGAGACGAATAACAAAGTCGGCCGCGGTTTTATTCGAGCAATTGATCCACAAATGAATACCAATGTACAATAAAATTGATTAATGATCGACACACGCACTCATACAGAAGACTGATAGACACAGTAATCGATCCAAATTCAACAAGCAGTTAAACAGTTCTCATTGGATAAGACATACGACATTTTATTGACACTTATCCGTGTAGCCATTTAAGACGTCATAAATAATGATATAACCCGAATTGTGTGTTCAATTTAAGTTCTCGTATTAAAGTATAGGTGAAACACGAATTAAAATAACTCCAGTGTCTATTTTTCGGGTTTTATTGACTG
>JWHW01036121.1:117467-159222 GCA_000931545.1 Papilio glaucus | reverse complement strand
AAACGCTTACAATGTAGATATTTTTTTCAGAACGAGAAGGAAAATGGTTGCATAATAAAGGTCTGGATGTTTACCTTGTCTTTCGGATTAGATTAAAGCGCCTTAATTATTATAATTAACGTTTTAATGATTATTTATATCTCCGACAAATTGCGTAAGGCAAAAAATTGTTGTTTATTCAGTTAAGACGATGTGTATAATTAGTTAGAGATTAATCTTTATAAAGAGTTCGCCAACCACTTTCTTTATAAAGAGTTACCAAGAGTCCGTCAACGATTCTGATGATTAAAAACTACTAGCTGTCTTAACATACTTATAGGTTTTTGCTGAGATGTAAAAAGCAATTAGACGGTGTGTTATAACGCATAAGATTATAGTTTTTTTTTTTTGGTTGCTTCTCAAATAAACACATAATATTAACATTTAATGTTACCTTTGACATTACATTTAATATTTGGAAGATGTTCTGTGACTTAGGCTTGCAATCAAATGCGGTGTTGAGAAGGAAAACGATAAGCATATTAAACTAGCTGCCACCTATTCGTTCCTCATTTTCTACGTTGGAAAATTTTGTAAGGTATAAATTGCCAAAAAAATTAATATTACCATGGCAACCGATATTGTTAATCAAGGTTTTATGTACCTCGGGAACAGTTTTATTTTCGAGATAAAAGGTAAGTGCACCATGCCTTTTTTGTATCCCTGACAATGTGTGTGCAAAATCTCATGATGATCGGTTACGTCGTTAAGGGGTTAAAGCGTAACGAACAAATAAACAAACTCATATTGGCATTTATAATATTAGAATACTTATCTGGGGTCAAGTCAATAAATGTAGGTAATTCCTTTAGTTTTCATGTTAAAAATAAGTCTAGTCTCTTTCCCATGATTCACTGTGTGTCACCCCACCCTATGATGTGGCCAGATCTTTCTCAGACATTGAATGAATCATTACATGGAACAGAGGGAAGTGACTCGTGACTTGGTCGTTTCGTATTTGAACACATATATACCTAATCACATGGCATTTATACATACATACTTAATGTTGTAAAATATATTATGTTTAACTATTAACTACTTACTTAATTAGTCTAATTTATATTATAATATCAGTACTAGTTTTATTGTAATGCGCCTGTTTAAAAATAGTTTAAAAAAATCTATTTTCTTGACGTCAATATTGAAATTGCATTTTTCAATGTATAGTATTCAAGCCAAGTCAAGCCCTTTCATTAAATATTGAGGGCATTGTGAAAAATGGGGTAAATTTTCAATTAGTAAATTTGAGATGGACGTAATGTTTTTCGTGTAACGCTTAGTTTGAATGATTTCTCCTAATAACTCATTCTTAGGGCTTATAATATGCAAATTAATTCTAAAGGAGTAAACCCCAAAAAACACAGGCAGTCATAAGGAGATCCAACAGATGGAAGGGCCCAACAATAGTTCAAAATCAACGAAAATAAACCCTTGTATCTTACAATAAAATTCGAAATTAAATACAAGAAAATAAGTGAAAAAGTTCGTCGAAACTGTTCCAAATTCAAATAAGCATGTTGCTGACGCATGTTGACCATGTTTTCCCTACCAAATATTGTTCAACCGGCTAAAGAAGTTGTCACTTCAAATAACTATATAGAAGTAACTGTAGAAAACATATATTCCTATTTATTTATTAGGCGTTGATACTTTATGAAGAATGTGAAGTACAAACGTGTCTTTAGTATTGACTTGCATGTATTATACAAATTCCAAGGAACACTATTGTTCTAGCGTATTTAATGTATATTCTGTGTACCTCTGTTTAGGTATTCAAATGAATGTTAGAAGAAAAATACTTACCAGCATAATCTTGGTATTCGTATATCGATGAAAAAGCAGCTGTAACATAAAATTATGAACATTATCTGTATTAATCATGTTTGTACATGCCTGACCTTGTTTGTGTAGTTTGAGATAAGTTGTATCGTTAGGATTTACATGGTCATTCGTAAATCGATGTAGTTGCCGCGCCGCTGCGGCCGTTCACCTGCTCCTGCTTCTATTGCTGCCCGACACTTGTGTAGGGCTGTTGTGTCGTAAAATGATATTAAATATGATTTTTATATGGTTTAATCTGAGTCAATTGGGATAATAATGACTAGTGCTTTGAACCGAGCTAAGTACACCAACACTTTACCCAAAACTAAGCTAATTTAAGTTTTGTAATTGTATTCGTGTACCCCATGTTCTCTGTTCACTATTGTATTTACCACGACACCATTCTATGGCGTCATTGGCGATCAATAGTAGACTAATGGATGGGTGTCAAAGTCCTACTTTTTATTTATAAGATCTTTTGTTTTTATGGTTTTGGCGAAACCTTCAAAGACCTTCTTTCTGGGGAGAATGCAGCGTTATGTGGGATTGTACTATAATCTTGGTGATCCGTATTCTAAGTAGCAAATATTTAGATTAATTTAATAACATGACAACCCTAGACCTAAATACATTTTTTAAAGCTACTCTTCTATGGAGAGGAGGGGGTTATCAAGGTCCATGAAATTATACCCTTTCATAGCAGCACCTTTCAATTAAAAAAACTGCATACAACATAAAAAACTCCAATCACGTTGAAATATCGAGTAAACTTGCCTAAAATTTGTTGTTATTCTTAGTAGATGACTTGATGAAGGATGTGATGGCTTTTACAATCAGGAATTGTGGTTAGACACTAGTACATTCTATCTTTTTCATTTATTTGTTATAAAAAAGTCTCATAAATATGCCAGAGAAACCAGGTGGCTATTTCCATGCCTATTCACCATATATTAACAGTGGTAGAGCCCGCAACAACAACATCTGTTGCACTGCAGGGCCGGCTCGAGCGGTGAAATACCACGACCTCACAGAAGACAGGCGTCAAGTAGAAGTACTCAGCGTTTCGTCTGATGAGTGAGGTGCCGGAGGCCTAATTTCAGTCCTCTTCCCCTTCCCACCCATTCCTCATAAGGATAAGATGGGAGAGGGAAGAGGATTGGACGGGGAGGGGGTTAACAGAGAAAAGGTATTTCCTTTCCTAGTCTATGCCCTCCCCAGTCCATTAAAGGTAGGCAACGCATCTGCAACACACTTGCGTGTTGCGGATGTCTATGGGTAACGCTCACTTAAAATCAGGTGATCTGCTTGCTCGTTTGCCACCTTCTTCCATAAAAAAAAAAATTGGTCCATTTGAACTCTGGTGCTGTATCGGAAACAGTCGACTCTGTCACTATTAATATTATCCATAAAACGTGATGAGAATCAATGATGCAAAATCTATGTGATACAATTAGTTTATTTATACATTTTTTGACGGTTTTTTAAATATACTCGTGTATATCTAATATGTAGCCATTACGCCTTGCGCGACAGCATAAGAATTGTGGTTAACCTTGGCTAAGACTGTGAACGATTACTAGTTTGGTTGTTATTTAATTCCAACCTGATACTTTGTCGATTTGAACAATTGAAACGATTACTATCCATCTATTAAGGATCAAACAAAAATTCGTATTCATATATTACAAGAAACATAAAACAATAATTATTAAAAAATATATATAACTGCGCACGTACAGTTGCTAAGAGTAGTGTATACAGTATACTATAGTTTAAGTCAAACAATTATTTCATTAGCGACTATGCATTAGATAACGTTTAGTGAAGCTAAATTTACCAAGGTCCGATGCGACAACTATACACATATATACTTTATTTATTTAATTAATTTCAATTAATATTCTGATATAGTCCTATCTGAAGGCCATCAAACTAGACCTGGTTTACAGCATGAGTATTGTGGGCGCTAAGCTAATTTCCTGTTGTTTGTGTCGTAACGTGTCGGAGATCCAAACTAATTTGCTTTAGCGAAATCTTATGTAATTTATAAGCTGTTTCGTATGGTGCACGTAAATTATTCGCCGAAAGGCGGCAGTGATAGCATGAGATTGCTTTGCTGCTGTGAGGCAATATAATTAAAGTCTTCTCTTCCTTGTTTGCAATGGTAAAAATATTATTGATAAATAAAATTAATAAAATATCACTATACTTTTTGATGTTTATAGATTTAACTACGCTCTATATTTTAAGCCTAGATTTTAAGATTTTAAGCCCTCTTTATAATTAAACAGAGCCAGCGTTCAACTTGTCTTTAAAGTGCGTCCTGTTTTTGAAACTAAAATTAAATGTTGTGGGATTTAATGTAAAGGCTTTTTTGATCTTTAAATATGACCTTAAACATTCTGTCATTCATGTTCTCATCGACATCTTTTATCCCTTAAGTTTAAACAGTGGTCTTACAGGATTTAAAGAATATAGGAAATCCTACAAAAATTATGTTAAAGATATTTTACAAAACTAAATAAACCAGATACCACGCAGAGTATATTTATAAAATAGGCGTCCATTATTCAGTCAGTCACTTAAGGGCTTACAGCATTGAATCATACAAGAAAAATAATGCTATTCCACAAAAGTACGGGTGCCACGTGGGGCAACAAAACATTCTCAACTAATAAATAATTTATAACCAAGGCAAAATCATTCCACTGATTGTATCACGAAGGTCGTGTAAATTTATTGTGCTAAACTTTTTGTTGAGAAACTGATTCTGTTTAATCTAGTTCGATGTTGATTAATGATCAATTAAAAGTCACATTGGACATCTGTGCATTTTAATATTAGTAAGAGCTTTTGCAACATCGAGTCCGTATTTCGGTCAAGAAGGCTATCATTAATATTCAAACGTTAAGTTTTAACGCGTAGCACGGTTTGAACATTAATTTTAAATTGGAACCCGAATACGAAATAATGTCTAAACATGGCTACTACCAGAAAACAACTTTTTATACACATAGGTATATTGAACCATTCACCGACTTTAAGTCAGCCAAGTACTCGTTAGTTGTCACGTGAAAATATTTTAGGAAACGTTCCAGTAGAGATAGACAGACGTCTCAATCAATACTTCTCATTGTCTCGGGCTGACAACTATAAATGCTTTGATAGGTTTCGGAATGTCTTTTTAAGCAATGCAGTGCAACAATGCAGTGTACGTTACACTGCATTCTTGCACTGCATTGCATAAACTATATTCCACGTTTCATAGCTAACACGCTTTTCTGTGCTACGGTCTGTGGCTGTAATGTCTTCTGTCTATAGTGATTAAATAATATAACTTGAGTTGCGTATCCAAGCTTTGATTTCCAGCCGGGGCAAAATCTATGTGAATAAACTAACACACAAACCATTTGTAGTTTATTAAAAACTATGAATAGTTTGTTTCTATGTTCGGTCTATTCACGGTAAGCTTTATTTAATTAGCGTTCATATTTTTTTTAAATAAAAAATATTTTCTATTAAATTTGTGCTAGGACATGGGTTACAGTAGTCGTATGACGGCTTCGAACCCACGACCTGATGTTCGGCGGCTACTAGCGCTTGAATTGAAAAAAAGAAAATCTATCTACTTAAGTATAGTACTTAAGTATTAAAATACTTTTTTACTTTATCAAATCTTTATATGCTGGTTTTGTTCGAAATGTGATCATACATTCCGGCGCTTAACTGTGTGTAAATGCGTCATATTCTTTATCAAAGCTATTGTAGGTCGTCTTTTTTAAACTACAACACTATGGTTACTTGACGTCATCTGGGAAACTATAAAATTGCCCGGGCAGGATATTGTATCGAATTACGTCCGGGAACACACAGGTTAAGCGTAGGGCATGCCTAGTTGGGGCATAGAACCGTTAGTGTGAATAATCGATGCCCTTTTAATAAAAAACGTGCAAGTTTGAATGATTTAAACAGAATTCTTTAAATACTGCTTCAAATCACATGAATTGCTTTTAGTCGCAGAGTTGCTTTGATAGATTTCTTATCAAAATGAATATAAACCTTTCTAACCATAAAAATACCATCACTCTTCTCTGTATTTGTCGACGTGTGATTGTGTAACACTCCAATAGTACGAGGACGCCACATGAAAATCGTTCTTTTCTTAAGCAAACCCGTTTAAACCATTAACAACAATAGTCTAATATCTTTTAAAATTACAATCTTTGGGGTTATTTTAACATTCGATATATGTATGTTAATCCGATTCTATTACACTTATACGTAACAAAGTGTGGAACCTGAACAAACATTGCTCATTAAAAATAGATTCATTTAAAATACGGCGCTAATGGTTCACACGTTCGCCGCCTGTTTACTGACGCCGGAGCTACGTCCTGCAGCCGAACTGGCTTGCTAGCACTTGCCACGTACAATAATATTGTTACACATTGTAAAGTAAACACGGTTACGGTTAACTAACGGTGTGATTGAGACCGCGACGATGTTTATGTAAACGTCGTGTTGGTAATTTAAATAAGTGATCATATTGCTTTTTGTTCAAAACATTGCGACTGTATTAGTTAGAGTGTTGTTTAGAAGTACGCCATTTAACATAAAATATTCTGTTACCAATTTAATTAAAATATTCTGTTATTAATTATCAACTAGTTATTATTGCTATAATAAGACTTGAAGAAAGTTGTGTTTGTATTTGTAAGTATTACCGTGGGTTTCCTCTGGCGTATAAACTTGTCGCGATACAAGGTTTCTCTCTGCTGAGATGACAATATGTTTTGTGTAAATGTTTTTGGTAGTGTAAATACACTTTGGTATGTTTTTTTGCCATTTTCGTCTGAACTATGTATAATACAGATAGCGATGACGCTCATCGCTTAATGAACCTACCAATAATTATCTTATATATGTTTTTTAATAGCCATTACTGCTATGTTTACTGTATTTGTTTATTAAGTAAAACAACAATTTGTTATAAACACCATGTAGCACAGAGCACAATGGCACGTGCGCACGCGACGGTGCCGCTGACGATGACAGAGAGCGTCAGTGTTGCCACCACATACATATCTGTGTACTACTTTGTTTACTGTGTATGCAACAGATACTATGAGTTGGGTAATCCATTCCATAATCCATTCGGCGTCTTCAGATTCAGAGCTTCAGATATAGATCGTCCGATTTTGCATTTACAAATCAATACATATAATAAATAAATACATGAATTGAATTACATTTATCTCCTAAAGAAGCAATGAAAATGTTTTACCTACGACATAAACTGCGAGTCCTCAAGGTGCTGTAGACACGCTTTGTATTGATAGTATCCCAAATGAATAATTTAAATATCCTATTACCTGTAATGATACCAGGATGTAGAATGCTCCATCCTATTCCAATTCCCTTCTCGTCGGTATATTACAAAAACAAATTAAACTCTGTAAAATGCAAAGAATTGATTTTATTATTAAAACGATTACCTTTTAAATAACTGAAGCAAGGTCGAACAATAACAGTGTGTGATTTGATTTATGCAACTTGTTTTCAAGGTTAGTCGTCGATATAGATTATATTGCACTAATTTGTAAAGGCTATCAAATGATAGTTGAAATTAAATACAAAAACCAAGTCGTGCCAATTTGTAGTCGTTGTGTGGCGGGGATTAAAAATTATAGATTTCGACACGAAAAACATAAATTTAGAGAAACATAGTTAACACTGACATTAATTCCATATAAACGTCATTCGGAAAGAGTCCCAACAGTTTGAAACGTATTGCGTTGAAACACGTTCATTATTCAAAATGGCTGGCTTTTCGCATGAGTGAAAAGAACAATATAAACGGACGGGCTATTTTCGATGTCGCGGCGCGATAACGAATCGAGTCACGAAAGGGTTTCCCTTAATGAGTCACTCTAGGTAACGGCCCGAGTAATCCCGCCGCAAACAAATGATATATTATACAATTTGTACCGCTGAGGCAACGTCCTCGGGTTACTTCGCATCGAATATGTTGTTCAGGACGTAGTCAACCCTAGTTGTGAGCAGTACTCGGTGTTAAGTCTCACTTTATTGATTTTTAGTTAAGTATTATAATTTTCCGTTTTTGACATGTTAAACGATTCGCAAATTATACCGGTAACGTATTCTGTCTCTATCATGATAGTTTCCGATTAGATAATCTCCGCGTCCAAATCAGAATGTTCTGGATGTATATTTTATGAGAAACGACCTCTTTTAACTAAAGTTGTAAAGTTCAGCGATTTAAATCATCCATGTGATTATTTTCTAAAAATGGTAAGGTGTTGAGACGTTGTTCTTTCACGATTCCCTGTAATATTTACTTACCAATTAATACAGACTTTATTAAAATTGCTACCATGTTCCAAAATATGTATGTATCGCAATCTCTAGTACAATAAGTACAACATATGTCTTACATGTATGTAATCGTCCTTATTAACCAACGTATAGTTATGTATAATAAAAAAAAGTTGTATAGGCAATAAATAAACGCTTAACGATCAACAAAAAAAGAAATATAAAATGATGCGAAATTTTCAAGTGAAGCAAAATGTATTTGCGGCATTGTATTTTACGATCGCGATCTTTTTTTGTCCACGTATGTAGCACATAAAATCTTCAGATCGTGTTTCCGCTCCTCGCGATGGCTTAGTGTTTGCGAGGAAACGGGAGTTATTTCTTTACTGTAACAATGTCAGACAGCTATATAATGGAGGAAAAGAATGTCACTTCTTCGTGTAAATACACAACTTATCAATAGACTGTAGAAAATGCCAATAAAGTATTATTTGAATATTAACGCTGTGAATGCGAAAATATTTATCTCGTTGCTTGGAGTACATCGGTACAAGTCGCTTATTATAATTTATAACCAAACTAGCTATATCCCTGGTTGTTGTCCTTTCAGGAGACACGTGTGTTCATTATATGTTGAGAAGTTACGATTAAGCTCTTGAACTGGTTATCTCTTAAAGTACACATATGTATATGTCGAGAAGCAGCTGTATTTAATACCAAGTACCTCTTCAGTATTGGTTGTGAGATTTTATTAATTGTAAAAGTACATATAAAGTTATATTATTTGTATATGATTTATAATCTTGTTGAAGCGTACTATAACGTAAAGCACATTTACAATTGTCGATATAATAATATAAAACGTCTTGAGAGCTTTGATAAAGAAATCAAGAAGAAAAAGCAAATGACCTGTTTTATATGGAACGTTATTTCCTACTAAATATTAAACAGCATTCATTATAAAGGCAATGCTGTCCCCACTCAATTGAATAAAGGGCCCCGAACAAGAGCGGCCAGCTTTTGTGTGCGATTGGTTTTAACACAACTCGTTGATAGCGCGACCATTTTAAATATACACTCGGCTTGCTAACACTACCGATAGGGTTGCTAGTCTTTATTTAATCACACATTAATGTGAATATGCTCTTTGTAATAATAAATACTAAATATGTCATATTAAAAAAAGCAACGTTATGTTATAAATTCATACACACTACAATTAAAAAGTGAGAGGTGGGACGAATACGTTTAATCGAAAAGAGAAGCATTTTAGAACATTTTCATGTAATAAACGTAGCTATCAGTTTTCTATCGTACGATTAAGATGACAAAACGTAGGAACCCTAACGAGGATACGAGTGATGTCGTCTTGACCTCCAAGGATGGCCACTAATTATAATTTAATCATAGCATAGATCTCTTAATTCGACCAAAATTGACGTTGGAACCAATAACCAAGGAAGTTTAAGTATATATATAATTTCGGTTTCCTATTGTTCGACATTAGAACTTTTGTTTAAATTACTCAATTAAATAATGTAAAATGTCAATAGATAACCATGAAAATGACACAGGCATTTATTCTTACGTTTTTATACGAGAACAATAGTGCGCAAAATATTACATGGTCATTGATTTCTCGTCAGTTTATGTCGAGAGTTTTCACGGTGACCTTTAAAATATTGATTATTTATTCATCTTTTATATTTACTGTATATGTTTAAATTATTGAGATTTGAAATGGACTTGTAAAAGAAATTGCTTTAAAAGTATGTAAGTTGAATTTTAAACAAGTTGTTTGAACATTAAGTGCTATCTTAGGTTCGTTATTCGGTCATCTACAGGTCAGCAGTAAGATAGTATTAGTTCTTACAATGTTGCAGTGCATGCAGCAGTTTTGGTAGTCGATTTCATCTTCTATTTTGAGAATATTGTACATTGAAGTACAAGTTTTTAAAAATGGTTTGAGACTTTGGTAGATATTAACAATAGAACTCGTAATCTAGTAACCCTAAAACTACATCCCGTAAATGTTAGGGAAGTCGAGACGGATTCGGGGAAGTTTTTAGAACGAGATGTTTATGTCGATGCGTCGGCTAAACGCGCGAGCAACAAATTGAGCTTTTATTTATTCATGCGAGGGGAGGTTGATATGGGTCGGGGTCGGCCGATAAAGGCCACTGTTGGTCCGCCGCCCGTCAAACGATTCACAGAGCCGTGTTTATTATTTCTTGCCAAAGTATCAATTTACTGAATGCGCTTAGTTGAACACTTACGATACGGACTGCGACACATATAATTCTGAGCTGTGACATTTTAAGTCACACTTATTGATTTGTGGTACAAGGCCATATGTAAATTGGTTAGTGTTATATAGTCCACACGTCCGTTCCATTTCGTACTGTTTTTCCTCCTGTGAATTGAAATTATTTTTGTTATGCTAAATGAGAGCTTGTGTCATGTTCATATTATTCTAAGAAAAAAGTAGAAGACTTGAGGTAAATAGAAAGACTTTAGACACTTTAGGTAGGGGTGGAGTAGAAAGTCATAGCTCTATTGCTTTTAGGATTGCAAGGCCTGTTTTAAATTGATAGATCACGATTATGATATATTTATTGTACGTGAGACTTATCTAAAAAATCTTAAAGCAGAAAGAGAATAGTATAGGAATGATATTTTGTGACCGTACACTTAATAATAAAAATGTAACTGATCTCTGTCTGTACATGGAAGATATTTAACAAAAACTGTTATTGGGGGCCTTCGCGCATAAACGTAATAAAACCCAAAACAATGATTATTAGAATTTTTGTCTGTTTGTCTGTGCGTTTGTTACCGCTAATCTCAGAAACGGTTTAACCGATTTGGGTGCGGTTTTCACTAATCTATTGTGGTAAGCTTCACTTAACATTGAGTGTTTGTTTTATCTCAATCGGTATATAAATAAAAAAGTTGTATCAATTTAACTGTGCTACGGACATATTGGGTCAATCCCACATACGCGGGAAAAGAGCAGGGAGTTATGATGAGGTTACGGTAGCATTAAGTAGGTAATATCATTTCGTTTAGGTAACATTACAGGGCGGGTGAAACTGCGGGGCACAGCAAGTCCTGAATAAAAACCTGATATCGAATATGTAGATATTTAGGTAAAGGTAAACCATAAAGAGCCTTTGAGGGTTTCATAACCCTTGTTATAATTACTTTTACTTTGACACTGTGAGCTATAACTCTGAAGATATGCCCATTGTGTTCAGTACATTTGTACAATAAGAAGAGCATTTAGTAATATATGTATATTAAATTTCCTCGTTCTAACACGTTACCTCGATCCGTACGATGTACAATTATCGTTGTTGTATCCAAAGACGACTCTGCGGCTTTGTGAGGATTTACTCATTCGACACCGTAAATATATTCGAAGAGGGTTCCTTTGAACCATGTACAATATGCGCCTTGATTTTCTTACTGTCGCACGACATGAACCGCTGATTATATACAAAAATATAATATTTGATTATGGAAGATTAGAAGTATTTTGGTTAGGTAAAATATTGGAAAATTTTAGTTCCATTTTTTACATGCCGCGGGTAATGTTTAAATATGAGTTCAGAGTATTCAGTCAGAGGTATATAGGTACCTAATTATTAATTGTCTTTGATAATGTGCTTAGTCTTAATGCATTTACGTAATATGGAATAAAGTATAAGTAATCTAATAACAATGATGTAGCTAATATAATATTACTTCACGAGCTGGAAAAAAGTGATCAATTCATTTATTATATACCTAGAATAAATCAAACAAATAATAATTGCCATTGCAATATTGATACATAGTAGCGAAAAACAACAAGATTCCAAATCGTTTCGGTGCTGGCGATAGATGAAACAATCGTCATCTCGCACAGTTCGCGCTGGCGTGGCGCCAAACTATTTCGTTCATTACAATGGCCGGTCGTGATCACAGCAAGCGAGATCGATCACTGAACGACCGATGTTACCTGTCGCTAAACACACCCTCGTTTATTTATACACACGTCGCGGATTCACAAAATATCATCAATGTGAGTACTGGCACCTTTGTGTCATTTTCAATGTTTGCAAATCGTTTTTTGATGATTAATTTCAATTGAGATAGATTTTATGTAATGATTTGCATTTAAATTTGTGTTTTAGAGTTTTATTATTTGGATGTAATATGAGTAGATTTATGTAAATTTTATAAGATAATAGAAACGGTTTGATGTGACTTAAGCTTTTTACTGCCAAACTAAAAAGTTTTTGCTTATTCGGATTTTTAAGAGAAATAAAAGCTCTGACATACTAAAGGAAGGCGACGTAAAGAATACCTACCGTAACCGATGGGCATGTGTGCGTAGATGTATGGAGAAGCGAGAAAGGTGAGCCAGCATCCCGCCAAATGGTAATCCGTAATCTCTGCCTACCCCGTCTGGGGCACAGGCGTCAGCGCATATTTATTTGTCTCCCGTGTATTGACTATTGTAACTATTGTTTATGTTGTATGCTTTTTCTTTCTCAATTACTCATTAATACAAACTTACTATTTTGTTTTGATTATTACAAGGGTTTCTTTTTTACCTCAATAGAGTTCTTAAATTAATATTTGAAGGCAACGGAAACTCTCTGTTAACGACATTCTCAAAGCTTTTACGGTATCAATAAGGATAAAGCCGCAGTTTATTAGTCAATACGACAAGAACGCGTAAGGGTGAGCGCAGCTTGTACCAGTCCGGGCGATCAAAACATGGCTTCCATGAAATTATCCAAGTGACTCACGACTCTTAACGATCACATTTCCTTATTTGTCATGCGTTGTTAAGATTGTCAATTTCCGGATCACTTAAATTTTTATATATATATTTTCTTGTAAAAGTAAAAGATTGATATAATAATAATCAGCATTTTTGAGTAAGTTCCCGCTGCACGGGACACGCCTCCACTCCGAGAGAGGGAGAGGTCGTAATCCACCACGCTGGCCCAGCGTGGCTTGGTGCATATCACATGTCTTTGAATTTGGTGGTTCTAAGACATGCCGGTTCCATCACGATGTTTCCTTTTCGTTTCTGGAGCAGTGGTGTGAAATTACACAGAGTAAAGCTCGCTACCTACAGTACGTAATTCGGGGCTGAAATTGAAGTAAGAGGACTGAAATTAGGCCTTATTTCGAGACAAGACGCAGAATACTTCCACTTCACGCCTGTCTTCTGCGAGGTCGTGGTATTAAACCGCTCGAGCCGCCCATTCGTGCAGCAGATGTTGTTGCGGGCTCTACCTCTATTAAATATTATAGCAAACGTTTTGTATAAATGATTTTCGTGGCCGGAAATTTTCGTTCTTCTTGAAGAGGCATTAACACTTCCATCGGATTCTGAGTTCTTGTTTCATGTACCTACCACCTCAAGTTTGAGAGGGTAACATTAAAAACTTTCGACCTTCGTGAGTCCCCGAATTATTGATCTCTTATTGATATTGTTGATGTGCACTGATCTGTGTTAACTTTGAATAGCTAAGGTTAGTGTATTTCCTCCGCAAATCCTCGTATGGCGTGCGTCCCCCTTAGGGAAATGGAAGTAAATATGTTATTACTGTGTTACAGTATCCGTTAAAGATGAGCTCGAAGCGCGTGGGAGTAAGCATTTACTTTCTAAAGCAATAACTGAAATATTTTATATTACCAATTCCAATCCAGTCCAATTCCTATGTATTAAGTTATTTAGTCTCAATCAGATTGCACTGTCGCTGTTAGTTTGATGTGTTTAAAGTTTGGTTCCTATTCCACGTATTCCTCTGGCCTTTGATTTGCCGCGGCGTGTCATGCGTGTCGTGAAACATGCGACATGTGCGAACTCCGCTGGCAGATCAAAGCGGCTTCACGACAGGAATAATTCCCCGTTAGCCCTATTGAACTAATATCTACGCATTCCTAATATATTAATGTTATTATGAAGTACAATATTAATATTATGTTACTATATAGCATAACTATAGGTTATTTACGTAATGGCCTAATCTACTAGCCTTAAGCACTAGTAGTCAGGAAATAAAGAGGTTCGTCCTCCGATATTTATTGATCCCATACATTCGTATACTCTGTTCCAGTATAAACCTAAATTGTATAAACAAACAAACTTTACTTTTTTCACCATGCATGGCGGCTATCAAACTTTTAATATTTCTATCGGAAATATTTAAATTTTTTGATATTGTATGTATATATTGGTAATCTCCGAAACCAATGTTTTCTTTACACACATTAAAAATTAGTGAGGGACGCGTTCTCAGACCGTGTTATCTCTTGTTTTAGCGATTTACCTTGGCTCACAATATCACCCAATCTGACTTGTCCAGACTTCTTTCTTTGGGGTTATTTGAAATCTGTGGTGTTTGTGAATAAGTTACAGACTTTCGTAGCCCTGAAAGAAAACATTCATCAATAAATAAGGAAAATTTTCTTTTGTACGAGAAGGTGACAAACGAGCAAGCGGTTGACCCGATATTAAGTGACCGCAACCCATAGACATCTACAACAAGCTAATGAGTTGCAGACAGAAAAAAGCGATATTTCTTTTCCTATTTATCCCCTCCCCCGTTAAATCCTCCTCCCCTTCCCTTTTTGAAATGGATGGGAATGGGAAGAGGAGTAGAATTAGAATAATGAGCCTCCGGCAACTCACTCAACGAACAAAACGCAGAATACTTCTACTTCACGCCCGTCTTCTGTGAGGTCGTGGTATTTCACTGGTCGAGCCGGGACATTCGTGCAACAGAAGTGTTACAAGTTATGGAAAATGTAATAAATACGGCTCAAATGTGCATCACCTCGGGAGGTCACCATTTAAGAGAAATCATCTTTAAATCTAATCCTAATTTCATGACCCAAATATACATTAAATTGAAAACTAATTTAGAAAAGAAGTTGTAGCTGAACCCAATAGGGTCATTACTTTTGCGCCTTGCAGTATTAAGACGAGCAAGCGATGTGTGTCGCGGGCGAGGAAAGCCGCGGGATACAGCTAGTTTTAAGTGAAGTGAAATTGTATGATATGGATAATATTATACGGCTATGAGAAAAAGCAGGTATCCGAAAATATTTTGAAAATTACGAATTTTAGAGTAAAAGGTGAGGTGTACTCTGTGTTTACATCATTTAGAAATTTGGAACAGGTGTTACATACACCATTGACAAGATTGACCGACCATCTGGTCAAAATTAAAGGAATCCACTGAGTATGTGCGGCAATGGTCCGAAGTTACTTAAATACTTTATAATCTAATACTATAAATAATACTAATATAAATAATACTTTATAATCTAATACTATATACATTACAATTATGATACATATATACATTAAATGTGTACATAGTGGTATAACCCAAACTGAAAAACACAAACATTGAGGAACTTTTGAAAATTATTAATATGTCGTTTCTTTTTAAAGGTAAACAATTCATTAATAATTCCAAGTAGGGCTAGTAGTAGGCGTGCAAGGTGCGAAAGGGTTCGCATGCTAAATAATCGACATCGCCAGCTGCCATCAAACAGGCCCCCTCTAAAACTTGCATGTGATTGTAAAAAAAAGCGAATATTTCGCCTCTAGTGTTATACAAACACCCCGTAGTTGTCGGAGCCGTAGAACCCGTGGACAGGAATAAAAGCAAATGAAAAAAATATTTTTTGCGGTCGCGGCTCACCTTTGCCGAGTGTACCAGACTGTGAACGATCACAGCGAATTATCATGTGGAGCGATTTCGAAAGAGGCTGTTTGCATAGCGAACCGAGCTGTTATAATGTCAGCTCGGTATGTTGTTCGCCGTTCCGTCCTCTTAAACTTATTGTGTTGTTTGCAAATATATTCCTAACAGTCCATTAAAGTATTCTGCGATGATATCTCGCCTTGAAATTATACAAAATGCTGTGTGTAAGTTGCAATATACGACGTTAAACACCGTCTGTCGCAATGGAAGTTCTAGATGAAAGAATTAAAATATATCAGGTCGTTAATATTGTGTCCTACTGCGTAATGATTTAATCAATTTCTTTGCCGTTACAATGTTTTATGAATAGGATTATTTTGTATTCTATGTTAATATTTGAGAAGAAGATTGTTAATTACATTGCCAGAGAAAAACTTTTTTTTTTTTATCGGCACGATATATAAAGATAACAGTTTTTATCCCCATCCGTAAATACACAACATACGCACTTAGGAATAGCTAATAAGGACGGGCAATTGATGCAATTTTAGTCACTTTGATTGTTTACTTCTTTTTCTTGAATCTTTACTCAATAACTGCCTACTAATATAAAACAATCATGACACAATAACTCTATCAAATATTTCGTAATGCTAAAAGTCGGAAGTCGCTCCAAAAACGTTTAGCGTCCCGAGCAGTCAATAAAGGCGGTAGATTTATTAAATATTGATTGACCGTCGGTTGCAGTTAAGCCGAGCCAGAGAGGGGGCACGGCTGACTGGTGGCTTTTGCCTCGCCTCTGACTAAACATGCCGCGCTGCTCACACGAGTCACTGAACACTGCCCCCTCAACTGAACACTGCTGAACAGACAGCTAGTTCATTGATCATGCATTCAGCATGATCCCTTTGTATAGTTTTAATACAATTTAAAAGCGATTGTAAAAAAACCGCTTTAGGCTAACGAAATTCCCAATAGCGTTTGTAAGTCCTATACCTTTTACTATGCCCGTCTCCTTCGCTTTTTCTATAACTATACAGTGTTTCCTACATTAAAGACTGGCAACACTTTTGCAATTCTTCTGGTTGTAGATGTCGTTGCTTAAAATTAGGTGTACCGCTTGCTCGTTTGTCGCTGAAAAATACTTATGTTTGAACTCTTAAATCATCGTATTCCTCATGCTAATAACAGGTTGTTATTGATTTCAGCCTCAGCGAAACTAAAACTAAATATACAAATAGATATGTAAGCATTTCTATAGTTTTTGTTGTAGAATATAGTAATAGTTTATCTACAATGCAAAATTTTTTTTGTGACTGATTGTCACTATTTGCCTTGAGGAGGCATCTACAGACTGACCGGGTTTGAGGCGGCAAGGCACAAAAGACGCTTAGAGTAAACCTTTTTAAGAGTAACTTTGCCCGAAGGCTCCCACGGAGGAGGGAGGGGAGCCCGGGAGCCTCGAATCGTAACTTTATTTATATTACTGAATTGAAAGGCCGCCAAGCACTTAGGTTGCTTTGGCGGATGCTTCATGGGCTGTGTCTGGGCTCAAAGGACCCCAAAGGGACCTCGGCTTGGGCTGTAACTCATTACGCATTTGGCATCCCGATTCTAAGTAGCCTGAGAGGCACGAGCCTCGGCTCAATCGGTAGCTATTATCGGATTACCAAAATGTTAATATGTATTTGTATTTTCGTTGTTCCAGTCCTAGCGGTACAGTGCTGAGCGCTCTGTCCCAACTCCGGGAGTATCTGCAGACAGCGGGGACGTGCAAGTGCGGCCTGCCCTGCCCGCTGCGACCGGAGACCGCCTTCAGTTTTGATCCTAAGGTAACAACTTTTTGTGAAAATAATAGTTTCAGTAGTCGATTTTGATAAAGTATGGGTCTTCTGGCTCCTCACTGACTCTAGGATACACTCACACTCATATCACTCAGGTAATGAATAGAAGCTCATTGCTTAAACCTCGAATTAAGAAGTTTTATCGCCTAAGATTCAGATCTCACTGTTTTTCTTAAAAGAAACAAAACCCCGTTTCCGACTATTAATAGTGCAAATATGATGACGTCATGAATAGTTTTAACTTATTTTTTATATAGTTGTATATAATGGCAGCATTCGTCGTTAATTGCAGATTAAAATTTCTCTCATAGTTTATTTTTTTTTATTTGGTAATCAAAAAATTATTGATTATCAATCCCTAAAAGTTTTCTCTACGGTGCATATACATACTTACTACAAGATGAGCTTAAGCAAGTTAAAAAGGTCCCTAACGTCTCTTCTTCGACTAGTTTATGGTGGAATGTATGATCCATACGCAGCAATAAATGTCGCTCGATTGAACAATAAAAACAAGTATCATTAAGATAACATCTTTGATAAGAATTTATCTCTTACCGACCATTTTCGATAAATGTGACCACGTTGATGCATATTTATGAATCTATATATTGGGAGATCCTGTTTAACAAGTTCTGGACGTAAAAATATCAGATAAGGTATGTGAAAGAAGAATTAACTGCACATTTATATCTCATATCGGACATCAACGTAATTATTATTTTGGTAAAGCATTCTCATAATGATTTTGCCATGTAACAAAAATGTAGACAGATTAAAGTAGTGAACAAATGCCATGTTACGGTATTTCGAATTTCGATTCAGGATTTATAGTATATCTTTATGTATAATAGAAATCCTTAATAGCATTTATCATATTTTTATAGTATATCGCCTGGTAAATACACTAATTTACTGTACATCATTTTGTTATAAAAATTGTAACTTACATTAATATTGTGATATTTTTGTTATCGTAAATAATATCTTCGAATAAAGATAATTAACATCAGGTTATAAATTGCGACGACGCGAGGTAAAAATGTTAAATTCAATAACCTGTTTTTGTAGTTGTTGAAAAAAATATCTGCGTTGTGATGAAAAGAGTATTTTAGCATTTTTATCGCCGACTTAAAATCATGAAGCATTATTTATCTACAATTATATTCAAACATCCTTGGTGTAGTAGTCGGCTATAATTGTGAATTTGAAATAATAGCTATAAATTATTAAAATAAATACGCGCTCACGCCTGTAACCCAGTGGGGTAGGCAGAGATTATGGATTTCTATTTGACGCAATCCTGCCACACCTCACTCGTTTCTTCTACATCCATGTATCTACGCATACATACTAGTCGGTTACGGGTACTCTTGGTTTCGCCCTTCTTTAGTATGCCACTAATCTGATCGATATAAGTTCTCCTTTGACGTCCCCTGCCAACACTGCCACTCACTTTTGCAACATAAATTTGTATCGTTACTGTCTCTCTCCATCCATCCTTTTCACATGCCCTAACTATCAATTACTGTTAGTTAAAATACCTGATAATACAATTCATTAATGACTTTTATCGATTAATTATTACGACAATGGATATGAAAGCAATATTATTTGTATTCTTGTACACCGGTGTAATATCTGTCTTTATATTATCGAAAAGTTAAAAGCAATTGGGTTCGACTCAAGTAAGCTAAGCAGCTAATAAAATATTTGATTTTGCGTTTTGCATCTCTTCATCTCTATCGTATCTACTAAAGTATACCTAAGACTGAAAAACATTTACTTAAAATTTTGATATTTTAATATTTACGTTTATAAATCTTCAATTACAAGCTGAAAGACTAATAAAAACAAAAGGGAAAATTTTATAAATTATTTTTTATTTATTGTTTTGTTTGGTCTTGGTATTTTTTTTAACAGTTGACATACATAAATATGTATCCCTTTAAATAAACACGTTACATAGTTTATGGGTAGGATCCTTAATTTTTTATGATAGTCTAGCAATTTATTTGGCATTTGAACCAACGCTGTGGAAATGTGTATCATTTGCAATTTAGTTTTAAACCAAACGCCTTATCATCCAAATACCGTTTATTTCCTAAAGTATTCAGATGATTATTTTATTTTAGCCGCATTGCAGACAATCGGTAGTGTCTGTTGTATGTTTTATTGCAAACTAGATTTCGATTCTCAGAATTTAAAATTTGTGTGGTTTTTCAATAATTATAACGTTACGCATTTAGTGATTATGGGTTCCCAATGTGTGTGAAAAAAGCGGATAGTGATTTATATCCCTACCCTTGTACGTACAAAATACGTAAAACTGATTTCTATTATTTTTAACTATCACAAGAAATAATATTGGATGTATTTGTAAACAAAAACAAGATTTGTCAAGTTTCTTTACAACTGATAAAACAATTTCGCTGTGTACGCCAGTGTGAGCAGGAGTGAACGACAAGAGGTTTTATGTATTCCGCTTATCTGCAAGTTAGCTGTACCTAGTACCTAGGGGCCCACGTGTCGCCGATAACAGGAGGAGCATTGTACGGACGCTGCGAAGTTCTGCTCCTATGGGCTTCTCTTAAGGGTGACCAAGTTATATTTTAGCTTTACGGAAAATCTGGTAGACTTGTATATCTCGAGAGCTGGGTTTTGGGAGGGGGATTAGAAGAGGGTATTCCTGCTTCCTTCCAGCGCCACTCGCATTGACAAGAAACACACTGTTTCTGAGAAAATTTAAAAATAAATTTCCCTTCAAAATCCTTAGAGTCGTTTTTGGCACTGGACGGCACCTAACCTTATCAGAGGTTTTTCTTAGCTAAATCTATAAAAAAAGAAAAAAAAACGCACCATTAAATTCCCGCTTTCGAATTGTAAAACGCACCCTAAAGTCTTGTCTTGTGATAAACGTATGAATGTACATCACTTTAAATGTAAGCACATTTATTGCAAAAGTAAGCTTAAACTATCATATTTATTCTGCTGTCGTTATAATTAACATTGTATTCTGTGTTAGTCAGGACTTTTTTTTATAAGAATCCGTTTTATTAAGAAACAGACTAGATTGATGTTTGTAGCTCAAAAGCATTTTGGAAACGCGCGCCGTTGACATAAATTGAAATTAAATCGACATTAAATCCTTCGTTTTTACTGACTTCTAGTACATTTTTGATACACAATAATATTCTATTTCACTAGAAGTTTAATAATATAAATTTAACAAAGTTTGGAAGATAACTTTCCGATAACCGTTGTGTCCTGTAATTTTTTGTATTTACGTGGTGTCCCTAATGTTACATGGTTATTCAGTACACATGAGCGTTGCCTAACAAGTGAATCGTTATAGTGTGCCCCACTTTACTTTAGTCCATGTTTACAATGATCTCACTGTGCAAGCCGACGGTTGGCGCGCTTTATTTACTCGCCTATGCTACACTAATCGTATGTCAATATGTTTATAAAATATACATGTTGTTTTATTGTGTTTTACTAGTTGTTGCTAGGTGAATGTTTGAGATAAATGTAGTAGTGTACGAAATGAAATGTTTATGCGTCGAGCCTGATTTAAATAGTTTTTAATTAATTTTTAAGTTGACTTTAACCCCGCAAATAATACCATGATAGTAAGAAATACTTTTGAAACCCTTTTAACTTATAATATACTTATAATTGCCGGAAGTGTTTCAAATTTTATTCGGTCAATGGATCAACTTTCTGGACTTATATTGTCTGAAAACATATGATGTGTGTAATAATTATTATTCACTCGAAATGAGTCCGTATATTTTGGTCATGTTGGTACTATTAAGCAAGAAATAATTGCGACACTTTGGGAGTTTTTTTTTTATTTGTTATATATGAATGTAATGTAAGTTTGAAGTATTGTGGATTGATTTTGTTGTTTATTCGTGGTTGCTTTAGTCGCAGTGGTGACACCTATTTGCGATGTCTGTTTGACTGATTTGTTTTATCTTTTTTTAAACTATGTAAGGGCATTAAATGTTTTTTTTTCTTTTTATCGTATTCTGTATGTATGTAATATTATGAGCATAATGTCTTATTGGCGGTCTGAACTAAGGTGAACATTACTTCTTTACATAATAAATAATGCATGGAAAGTCCAAGAAAAACATTAACTGCCGCTTTTGTTGCCTTTCGTTCGTTATTATTGTTGTTAACTTGCGTAAATCGCTTTAGTTAAAACTTTTTTTATACATAAAACAAGTAATGATCATCACGAACGAGTCTCCTACATACAATTACACATAAGCCTGCACTAGAGTCGTACACTACAGAATTGCAACCACAAAGCGTTGAAATATGCCTTTAAATGCGGGCCCTATCCGTCTGTGTAATTCAATAAAGGTGAGACTCGTCGGGTAACAGTTGTGCGACGGACAAGTTAATTCTGTCAAAGCTCACAGCGACCTCGCTTGCCTTTGTGCGCACTTGAAATGTACAAATTGCATCGCGGCCCGCCGGGGGAGGTCGCTGCACTCGTTCTCCCCCGCCCCCCGCGTCGTCTCCCGGGCCCTCTCATCGATTCCTCCTCGCGGCGGGCATTCGTCTTGAGATGCACTCGGTGCCGGCGAGATCTCGATTTCACATTCAGCGTAAGCGGCGCATCGATCCACTCGTATCTGCGCCGTCGTCGGCGATGGATGAGATTCCATGGACGTAACTAGTTCTCGAGCGTCGCCGTGATACGCCGTGGGACGGGACTAGAATAAGAAATAATGTTTTCGCAGGCGACGCCGTTTCATTATGATGTATTTATAAAGTCTATTGTTGGGGAAGTACGGAATGCGAGCGCACACTCCTGTTATTTTATTTTGTAATTTTTCTATTCTTGTATTCTTTATCATTATGCCTTTAAGTTTCTTATACTATAAATAACTTAAATTAGTTACGTTGCGATGAATGCCCTACTTTCCACAACTTTTTAGTAAATAAATCTTTTTTCTGAAGTCGGACTGGCGTAGAAAATCTATTAGATAGAGTTACATCCTTAAGAATTAACCAACGAATTATGTGATTGTAATTCGTTTGTTATTTTGTTGAGCTATGCCCCAAAATGTTTGTAGCTGAACTTTTAGAGGAAATAATATTCCGGTTCTCAAACCACTGTGCAATAAATTTACTTTTAATTTTATTCAAAATGTTATTATACGTAACTACAAGTGACCCGTTCTCAGATTATCCATTATAGTCATCAGTCTTCGAAGCATGAAAATTGTCGAAAATGGATGTTACAAAGCAATAACTCACACATTTGCTGAGCTCTCGAAACGCTGACTTATATTAATGATGCCTTAAATCATCGCCCTGTCATAACGCAGAGAACTTAAAAAAAATTGCGATACGTCTGTAAAGTTATTAGGGTTGTCTGTAATATTGAATTGACATTGTAATGAACTTTTGACTATTTATTAATTTATAGAAAAATATCTATACCGAATATGATTTAATGATTTACCGACGTTCTTAAAAGTTATCTACAAAATAAGACCATTTACTGTTACCACTACAAATAAGCTCACCACCAACCACACCCTCTAACCACGCTATCACGGCAATGTGGTCTCGAGAGATTACTGGTTGTTATGCGGGAATTAGTACGTCGCGGGTATTCCAACATTCAGATGTTGCAATGAGATATAAAAATACCGCAATAATAACCGGAAATAAATAATTCTTCGTATTTAATGAAACGAAGAACAAAGTCATGATGCGCTCCAGGGCTAAAGGACTCCTCTGTAAATGAACGAGTCTTCGTTTTATATAAATAACGCATTAAGGAATATATATATATACATCTCTGTATTAACAATTAATACTCACGGCTGCGTCACTACAGTGACATCTCGTCCACAATATATAATTTTTTATCTGGATAACTCAACAAATAAAGAATTGAATAACTTCAACAGTTATGGTTGTAAAACAGAAAGTTAAAATCTCACGTACATATATCGTATACTTCGAAAAATTCGTTGAGTCTTGCCGTCCGATTTGATTTTGGGTCTTTCTTTACTTGTTTAATCATAGAGTTCAGAAATCTAATTCCATTCCATCTATAATGCTGTCGTATATCAGGCGTTGACTGTAAATAGTTGAAAGGTTTATTTACATAGTATACTGTGTATCTGATTGTCGGCTCCCGGTTTATAACGAATTCAATATGTACTATGTATATAATAATAATAATAATAAATTATTTAATCCATTCAATAACTATGTGTATATATATACATACATATACACACATATACATTGCACACTAATTTATGTAAAAACATGTTAAAAAAAAAAACAGAGAGAAAAACAAACTGTATAAATAAAGACAAAATAAAATTAAAAAAGAAAAAAAATGCATATACAAATAAACAAGATAAAAAAATATAACACAAATCTTACAAAGTGTTGCAATATTGAATGGATAAGGCCTTTACTCAGCTATGTGCTTATTACCTGTAGAGGAATAAGCGCTGGTATTCTGCAAAAGCCTTTGCGTCAGTGCGTCAGTTGCAGCAGAAATAAATAAATAAACAAACGACTGTCCTACATATATAAGTTAAGTGGAAAAATACGTAGTTATATATATTTATAGTTATAATTCGAGACCAAAAGAATAATAAAAAGATGAATTTTTGTTGGGTAAAAGCTACCTTCACTATACTAACTAGTCTTAATAAAATCTGACTTTTTATTTAAAAATGAGATTAAAAAAAAATAAAAAAAATACTAGAGAGAAATCTTTCGATGGATGCTCAAAAAAAAAAGTGAGGAGGTTATCTAAGTAGCGCATTTATCTAAGTATCGATATGTATATATATCTATCATTAAATGGTTTGACTAAAGTGAATTTATCACATTTGTAAGCTTAAACTCGTTCACGCTCATCAAGGTTAGCAGAATAGACAGGCGCTCGCTCGCGCCACGAGTGCTGCGCTAGTTTTTGCCCGCGGATCCGCCGCCGCGGAATGGCATTACTGTCAGAATCTTCGTGCAACTGTAACGTAATCTATGTGTTGTTTTATTTTTATTCAATAGTTATACTGTTCGCATTCTTCTGTGTATTCATCTTCATCATCTTTTTTGCATTAATTTTAATTGTATTTGAGTATTATAGACTTAAAAAAAGCATTCTTTGCAACGTAAGCCGATATTATTACTGAACTAAAAATAACGTCTTTTAGTTCAGTAACAATATCAGCTTTATGTTATTGTTATAAATTAAAAGTTTAATAAAAAGCATGCTACAAGACGAGTTAAAAAAAGCTTACTTTTCTTCAAAACTTATTTGAACAATCTACATATATGCCAGAAGCTTTCACTGATCTCATACCTTTAAAGTAAATTAATCGAATATAAGAAGGCATTATACGCTCCGTTTTACATAGATATGATATGAAGAGTGACAAGTAGCATACTGGCTTCGAAATTTAACTGTACAAACTTATCTAGAAAGTCGTACTACTAATTAAAAGCGTTGGTTGGTTGGTTGCAATCTACTACTATAGTTGTAAAGGTTGACCACTGAATCACTAAATCTTGGCTGATATTATAAATGCAAGATAGGTATTAGAATGTAAAAAATCAACGTTCCAAATTTATAAAGTAGATAAAAAGAAAACATGTTATATAAATGATTTATTGTACATGCGATATCTCGCTCGGAAACCCGCTACATGACTTGCGCTACAAATTATCTTTTCCAACATCTAAATTAGTTGTTTTATTATTAATTGCCCGCTGCTGTTAAGCAACTAACTTTAACTACACTAACGTACAGATTTGAATATTCTATTGCCCGTTCAGAAGAGAGAATCAGAAAATAATTGTAATTTGTTAAAATAAATTATGACACGGTGATAAATAAATTGGCGTGATAACTAACCGTTGGTTGCGATAACGAAGTATTAGACAATTTTGTTTTTCGAGGTTCATGGTGTAATGGCAAAAAACGTGCGCAATGTATAACGCCGATAAGAATTTAAGTGATTGAGTGATAAAGAAGGGCGATATAAGGAGTACCCGTAACCGACGAGCTTGTATGCGTAGATGTATGTGAAATCCATAATCTCTGCTTACCCCTCTGGGTTACAGGTGTAAGCTTATATTTATTTAATATTTTTAACGTTCCTTTTTTCTTATTTGATTATATCAAGAACGGATGACGTGGGGCATCTTTAACTCAGAATAGACTGCCACTGAGCTTTTGTCCCTACTACCATTCTATTGTCACATGCTGTTACTATTGAGTAATGCTGTTATAGTCTAGCACTTAGGCACTTAGAGGATACAAAAATTAAACATGGACACTAAGTAGTCTGTAATCGTTACAATACTTAAGGGCCATCCGCACCGTTACGTAAGATTTGAGAAATTTGGCGCGTCAAGTTTTCACAACGTGGTGTAAGTAATTGGCTTGCGGTTTTCAAAAAGAAACCAGACATGAACAAAAGAGCAAAGGGTTGTATAATTGCGGTCGGTGGAATCGTATTCACGTAACAAAAGGATTCTCAGCCGCAATGGGCCTGCGTCGACTGCACGCTTGCGTACTGTGATTGCTTGAGTAAATAATATTTATTTAAATATATTTGTTATGAATTATGTAATCAATGACATTAAATGAACTGTAATACGTTTAACTTAACATGAATCTTGACTCTCGTCGTAGCTTGTGCACATTTGTAGTTGATTGACAGTATTAATATTGAACAAAAGGGATCGTGAACACCATACCAAGCTTATGGCTTCCTATCTGTCCTCCAGCTCCTATAAGTTCAATTTTATCAATGTCTCAAAAGAGTCAGAGTGGTTCTATTGTATGTACAACATTCAACTAAGTACTATATCCTAACTGGTAGTTCATCGTGTTCCACAATCATTCATTTTATTATTATTCTCGTATATATTATCAATTTTATTTTTTAGACTAAAGGGTTCACCCCAAATATAACTGTATTTATTGCCACACGATACGCTCCTATCAAGGACAGTGGCTCATCTATGTATTCGTTTGAATAAGTTTACATGAAATGCGTGAACACTTGTTTTAGTAAAACTAACATCCAATACTCTGGAGTAGTCGCGATCCGTCATAAGATCAGTCATTCATGAATTGTGACCTCTATGCCAAATGATCCAAATGATAGTATTTGTGTCTTTCGTTATTTTAAGTTGGCGTTATAGTATCTGGCTAATATGACCTTTAGTGATAAAAGCCCCCAAATTTAATTAAATTTAAAAATAAATTATTTAGATACGTGACAGAATAACGTCATTAATTTGATATCTATGTTCAAATATCAAGATATTATGTAGGAAACTTGTGGTTACGTAACAGCGAGGTCGCCGGCCAGGCGGAACTAACGATCTACGCTATAAATAATAAATAATAGCTGTCTACCAGCGTTGCATCGCACTGCGGTCGCTTCCTACTGCTGCACGGATTATGCAGCTCTTTAACGCCCAGCTAATTGAGTTTGTGTGTCTAAAGTGATATGTTTGAGTAATAGTTATGTGAATGTAATAGTTTCATTGTACATTAACGGTTAGCAACAGCTTTGCACTGTTGGTTTTTACCCGAAATTATTATGCAGTTTACAACACCGGACATCTCCCGAAAATGATGCTGTGTAACGTGCGATTACAAGTCAAAATATTTACTAGGTACTAAATATATAGTTACGGTCGGATCTTTTTATTGTTAGGTTGTGAAACTATCGTTGTTTTAGTTGTCAAGCTTTTTGTATTTTTATCAACAATAACCTTTAAATATCAAACTATCTATTGACACGAAGTAAATAATGTACTACTATAAAAACTGTCACTATCTTCCATCAATTGCTGAAGTAAAATTACTTGTGACCGGTGAGGTCACTGTAATATCTTATTAATATTTACTTTACTTACTATCTACTACTATTTACGATGATTTCATATAGTTCGTGACGGCTACAGGCGTCGTCGCGTTGTCGTAAGTCGTGAGCTAGTCGTAGCCCCTACAGCACTTACTGCGATATCATCGCAACCACACTTTCAGCTGCCTACCGGACGTTTATAGACCATTACAGCTCTATTTACGACTTTGACGGATCTGCATCGCTCTGTTCACGATCTAAAGGTTTTTGAGGACCTTTTTAATTCAACCGTCAGCATATGTCAAACGCACAATCGAAAACGAACAGGTAATTGTCAACTATGCATTTTCGTTATCATCCAACCCGAGTTGGATGCCTTTTAGGAAAAGGAAATGGATATACTCCATGTGCGATGCATCCTTAAATTATATCGCTATTTAACATCAAACAAAATGACGATAAAACTAATAAAATTGCTCGACTAATGAATCATACTGTCAGATACGTTTTATATATAAGTGTACCTAAAGATGTTTGACTGATGTTTATTGTAATCGTTTTTCAAACAATAACTTGTTTGTTTTAGAATAATCAAACTTTATTTGCACTTTAAAACCATTCTTGGAGGATACTTTGTTGATTAATATGCTAGTTGAGTAATTTTATATTTATCGTTTATGCTAGTTGATCCTAAATTAGTTAAATGAAAATTTGGTTGAGACTGAATATTTTTTATATTCTTATATATTTTGATTCAGTTAGCTGATCAGGTTGCAATGTAAGTATTGGCGAGCGGCCTTTATTTTTACAACTAAATGTTGTAAAAATAAAGGCCGCTTTAAAGTAATACAGTTAGTAAATCACAATGAATACCTATCCGATTGAATTTTTGTTAACGTAGATAATAATATTGTAAGCTACCATAAAAGACAACTTCGTATCTTTTTCATTTGAGGTAAAGATAAAGTAAATATTAAATCATGTTGTCCATAAAACAACGAGAGAAAGCTGCCTTATTGAAAATAAACGGATTGAATATCCCCCTCCTATAAACACGCAGAATGACTCACAAAGAAAGTTCTTGACAGCAACTCGAGGCATTTAATTCCGATTTATTAACTGATTCCTTACTACGTAATGTTTGTTAATTCGGCGACTCATGTTTTTATTATTAATTTACAATAGGATTATCGTCATTTGATGTCAGTTTTTTTATAATAACAAACTTACGTTTTAATTTTTTCACCGCTTTTAGTCCAAACTACTATAGCACAGTTGCTTGCTGTAATTAGCTTAAATAAAGAACGTATCCAATTGTGGCGTGTTTTACTTGTCATGCATCAGTTAAGGTGAAGTTAATTGTTTTTTTAATGGAAATTAAAGATATGGCGCAGCAGCTGTTGTGAGCATTATATGCTTTTATCATTTTATAAATTATTCGTTACATTTGTGTATTTACATATATTTTTAAACTTTCTATTAAGTATACCTTACCATCATGTGCGTTCTTTTGAATTTATCGTTATGAATGTGGAACGTAATACTAAGTTCTCGGTTATATATAATTTCTATATTTCTTACATATGTATACATATCCTAGCTAGATCATTCAGATGCCGAAAGACATATTGTGTCTATAATTAAGTTGTGATTAATGTGCATGACATTTACTTATAAGGAATGGCTTCATTCCATACAAATTATTGGCTTCATCTAGAACCTATTATTGAATTTATATCAAAAATGAAATTATATCTTTAATTTTTTTTTTGATTTTATTGCATTATTTAGTCATAAAATAGTTGTTGATGTATTGAAACGGATTAACAAGTTATTTTGAGTATATTATGAGTAAAATTCGAAGATTAGATCTAGGATTACATAGAATTGGTTTAAGAAACAAATCAATACAATATATTCAAATTTTAAAAGGACGTATAAGTGATTACGACTTAAAATGTAAACGTTTGTAATCAGCCTCGAGATTTTATACTGCGCTTCGAATCAATGCGAAAGGATCTCGCATTGTTGTCATGGGACCTCATTGTGTGTCGGCTTTCGCAGAACAAAGGTGCGGCGTTTCCGCGTGGCAACTCGCAACCCTTCTCTGCGAGTGACATTTAAACGTATCAAGGTCTCGGAGCCCGCTTCAATTATTATCTGTATTCGGATCCACTCAGTTTACTTCGCCACGTCCGAGGCCGAGCTAATGAAAGGGATATTGTATTAGTTTTCCTTTTATTAAAGCGAAAAGCGATCAATTGATTGAAAAGTAATTTCGTAGAATGTGATTGATTGATAATTAATATAAACTTTATTAAATAACCATTATTGTTTAAGAAATATATTATTTTAATTATTAATACGACAACTACGGTACGCTACAGAAACAGGAAATCCCAGGAAAGACCTTTACAAAAATGTAATTGCCTGCCATCGTATTGTAGGTACTAACGTGAATAAATACATAAAGTAAACCTAGACACAGATACACAAATATTTTTTTTTGATATTGAACATCTGCCATTAGCTATTAACGATTAAGGGTTTACGTCAACAGTTGTTAATTCTAACATTGAAAAAAATCGATCATTATTATGATTACAATTTAAGTTAGAGTTCAACAGAAACCAGTCGGGCACCGACGAAATGTGTTGTGAAACGCCGAACTCCGAACGACGACGTGGTTTCTAAGTGCTGGCAACTTTCTCAGTGCGAGGTGAAAGTGGCGACCGCCCGGGGCTGTAACATTCCGGCCTGATAGCGGCCCCGCTTAGAATATTATGTACGAGATTATTGTGCGCCTCGCGATAAATCACGGCCCTTTTACATTCCATTCCCGGAATACGTAGCGGCCCATCGCTTTAGCAACGTCTGTATTGGTCGCCGCGATACGATCTCGAATTACACGGCCGCTCGCGCTGTATTGTTTATTAATTCATAATGTCCCGCTTTGAAAATCAAGATTGCGTATAATTTTACTTGCCCGAGATTATTTTTGACTGCAAAACACTGTTAATGATTTCTATTTTAGATAATGTATAAGATTGTATATTTTTATAAAGCTCTCCAATACCTACGCTTCCTATACATAGCTTCGAAAGAAAGAAAGCCTTTTATTTATATTCCTAAAATAGATCGCAAAAATACTTGCTTTTCTATGAAATTTCACAGACTATCTTATATTATCAATGATGTCTAGAGTGGGAGCAGGGCATTCTTAATAACGCCCACATTGCTATTTTTGTATCATATTCTTTTCCATTTGATTTCATGTATATTTATTTTGTTTAAATTGAGTTATATTATCCATTTAAACGCATATGATATTTGACTATCTCTGCAACGGGATTGTCTTTGATCACACTGATAAAACAAGACTTAAGTACAACCAATTGTTCCCGAGGAGGATTGGCGTCAAGCAGACGGCCGGCCGTAAAAACTGTAGCCAAAACCTATACAGTATGGACTACAATCATGCGCCAACCTCACATGAGTGGGAAAAGCGCAGGTAGATGATAATGATGATGATGAAAATATAAACATAAGCATCAATTATGATCGATAGTTACTGCACCTGACTCTAAAATTATTTTAAGATAGGGAGTTTTAGAAAGAATTCATTGTTGCTTACCACACTGGGGATTTAACCCTCGAATATTAGATCGTAATTAGTAGCAATTAATGCAGCAGTTACTATTGTTCCTGTTTTAGATATCATCTGTTTTAGTGTAATTATAGTTGTGTTAATATAGTTCTGATATTTATAGCAGCTGACACATGTTTACTACTAGCACTTGAATTATTTGCACACTCAGAGTTTTAATAAAATAACAAACAGTAGTGTGCTTGGAGATAAAAATGGGACTTTGAGATTTATAACTTTGTTAATGTGGTTTCATACAATCATTATTATTGTAATGGGTTTTTAATAGCCCCGTAAAATGTAATGCGTGAGATGATACTGACCCAAAGTTAGTACTATTATTATTAAATAATTATTAACATAAGTTTTGTTTATTTTACGTGGTATTAGATTCTGTCTGATAGAATATTCGTCCAACATGACTTTTTTTTGCTTTGATTGCATATAAAATGACGATATATGATTTGTAATTTTATATATATGTTTCTTTATGTTTGTATGTTAGACTGTGTCATTTCGTAATAGAATTGCTCTTAAGGTTGGACTCGTATGTTGTGATATAGTGCGAGGGTCGCTTATCATACGTCTTGTAAGGCTTTGTTTATTGACTATTGTGCTCACGAGATCGATGCCATGCAGACTGAAGAGACATACAATGACGCGGACGACACGCCGACTAGTGTGACGAATGATTCGTGCTCTTCTATTGTATTTTATTCGACTACAAGCTGTTGCCCGTGGCTTTGCACGCATTCGTTTCTTATCTTCCTCGGTCGATGTTTTTGTTACTTGATTTCGGGCATAATAACTTGGATTTAATGTTAGAATGTCAAAATTGGTATTGGTTGCCATGTCATGAGACAAAATGTCAAAAATAAATTATTGTCGTATCGTCTATAATACCGTGGCGAATTTTTTTTATTATGTTATTTCCTGTACCCCTGACAATGTATGTGAAAAATTTCATGGTTATTGATCGAAGAGTTAAAGTGAAACAAACAAACAACTTCACATTCTCGTTTATAATATTAGGATATATTGTGTTTTCGAGTCTGATTAAACATAATAGCATATAGCTACACGTTGTGTAGAGTGATAGTGGTAGTCTATTGGAGGTTCTGGCTTACACTTTGTAGTATAATGAAGTAGGTTGCTATTGTGCAGTTTTAACAAGGTCCATATTTTTCATGAAGACATAGATAAGAAACATAGACAAGTTATGTTTCTTACTCGAGCTATTTACTAATTGCAGCTAGAGTTCTAATTGTGATACTACATAAAGCACAGGTCTTGATTGACAGCAAAATGAGGCTGAGATCCTATAATAGTTGTGATTATTTATGACATAGCGATGTAATACAAGGTTAACAAGGGACCAATTATAAACAAACAAACGCTTCGCCTCTCATCCAGAGAAGTGGGCTCACATAAATATCCATAATGCACAATCTTGACATTAACGAACACCTTTTTCGATGTCTAATGTCTCTAGTTTACCGCTCATAATGCGATTTTTCAGAACGACACGTACCTAGTATGCTTCTTTTTGTCTTTCTAACTAATTAGTCGTTTTCTTATGATGTTTCTAATGAGAACATTTAAAACTAACTAATTACATAATAGTCTTATATCACATAATGGTTCGCTCAAGTTGATAATTTAACGATTACGTTCGAGCCGGATGCCAATGGCAACGGAGAGAATGCATTGCATATCACACCGCTGTCGCGTAGGGAGAGGGGTTTGGGGACAGGTGGGCTACAGGCAGGTTTGGCGTGTCCACTTTAATTAGTGGCGGGAAAACGAGAAGCGACACTCCGGCGACAAATTGCGCTACATGCAGCGGCGTGAGAATAAAATGAATTGCTCTCTAATCTTTGCATGCATATTCACTCAAACGATAACTTGTTTCTTCTTCTTAATTGATAATGTTATACATAAGAAACACTAACACCTTTAATCCAGAAAGGAAGACAGAGGCACAGCTCTTTCCCTTACTCACACAAACCATTGACCGAACAACATTAAGTTGACCGAAAGTTAAAAAAGAAACTAAGTTATCGTCAAATTATACTTGTTCTTCGTTTCTCATTTTCCACGCTGAAAATTCAACGTTTAATATTTTCGATTTGTAGATAACATGCGTCAAAAAGTTGTTATTGTCAAAACATGAAACATTACCATGGCAGTTGATATTGTTAATAAATGTTTTATGTACCTCGGGAACCTTTTATGTCATTTTCTGTACCCTGACAATGTATGTGCATATTTCATGATGATCGGTTGAGTCTTTAAGGAGTTAAACTGTAGTAAATAAGCGAACAAACTCATATTCGCATTTATGATATTAGTTAGGACTTGAAATACCTCATTTTCATGCAGATACATAAGTACCAGGCTAATAAATAGTTTTATATCACAATTATCTCCATTCTCGATGTTATTTACTTCCAGTAAATGATAATATGGCGATGGTAGGTAGTCGTTACACAGTCGAAGGTACGGAAAGAAACCTTATAATTATCTGCTACACCCTTGTTTGTGTTATGAATTGTAAGCTGTAGCAATTTATAATTTTAATTCTGTTTACAGTACTATTTTTGTTTAAGACGAAAACAATGTCGCTGTGAAATATGACTTATATGTCGCCATGATTCCATCTTACATTTTTTAACATGTATTACATATGTTTATATGTATTTAAGTAGGTATATGTATATATGTATCTACGTATTCGCAAGTTTATTGGTATTTTACAAGGTTTACTATTTTCAGAAAAACAATAACACCTACGTAAAGCCACAAAATCTGTTGTATTCAATAGGCTTTTTGTCTTCTCATAGAATCAGTCTTTGGCTCACAGAGATCGCTGACCCTGGTAAAGATTATAAAAATAAAATGATCTAGGCCAAGCTTTATACCGAATTCCGCGATTCAGTGCGCTTAATAATGAGTATTGTTCACTTATCTCAAAACTAGTCCACAACTATTGGAAATCATATACATAGAATTATCTATTGTTTGTGATGGTACCAAATAGGTCCGTTTTAATTATCGGAAAGTCATTAGTTAGTCCAGCGCGTTCAATACAATGGAGGCGCGGGCATGTCCGACGCTGTGGGCCGCGCGTTCATCAACTTGATTGCTTTCATATTGGAACGTTGTTTGTTTTATACGGGGTCAACAGTTAATCCGAATTGCCTTTTCATTGCCTTAAGATTAATGTGTAATTTACCTTTCAACGAGACAGTGTGCTATTAAAGAAAACCTATACATTCTCTTAATTTTTTGGATCAATTAGTAATTTATCTCATGTAATATTATGAAGAATCTATATTACCATAACTATATACATCGAGCGCATGATTTCCCAAGAATTCCTATTTGTGAATATGGAACTTAAATCCTAAAGGAACACAAATTAGTCTGGTTGTTGAGAACTTCAAGTAATTGTTATATCATGGCAATATTCTTTGAAGATTGTAGAAGATAAACTGATTCTATACTTAATTATTTATTACTGTCTCCTGTAATTATGTAAAGGGTTCTTATAACGTTTCTACATTTTGCATTTCGAACTGGGATAAATAGCTATTCATATTTTACCAAGCTTATTAGGGCAATCATGAGGCACAGCTACCATACAAACAAACATCGGTAAAAAAAATCTGAAAACACTAATAGGTTCTCTTTCGCCTCATAACAAAAGGGTTGTTTTACCTCTAGGTTACAGGGTTTCGCTTCTAGTTAGTCTTTAAATAAATTATGCCCCTCACGTATTATTTGAAGTATACGATAAACTTAAATATATAATTAAACTAATTAAATTAAATATATAATTAAACTAGCTAACTTGCTTGCGGTTTCGCACGTATTCATTTCATATCGTCCTTCATGGAAAGATTTGTAAGATGATTTTGTGTTGAACTTGGAATTATAGGTAAATGTCAAAGTGTTGTTATTGGTTGCCATGGTAATGTATGTCATGTCATCCAATTAAATTTCAACAACGTATTTTTTATTTTTCTATCCCTCGGGAAGTTGTTTTTCGAGATAAAAAGTATCCTATATGTCCTTTTCTGTGAAAAAAAAAAAACTAACATTCGCATTTATAATATAAGTTAGTTTGTACAGTATTATTACGATAAACAGACAGCTGTGGCGAAAGTTATCGTTCTGATTAACATACGCGCAGCCGGTTGGAACAATGCTATGCGCGCGCGATGAAAGCATCGCGGCATGGCAATTGAACGACGAGCAATTAATAAAAGGGATTGTTTATCGTGTATCGAACTCGGTCATTGGGAGTGTTACCTCTTATAAATATACAGAATCGTACTTCGACTTGGCGCCATCACTGAATATATCTTATATATGACATCTCCTGATGTCATGCCCTTGAAACAAATATAAGAATTTCAGAAGTTCATTTGGCTCTCAACCGACAAACCGTAGAGGTCACTTAAAGACAAACAATGACCGACAGCCGCAACTAGGATGTTTTATTTTTTGTATGATGAAGCGTGAATAGGTAAAGAATAAATTTGTATAAATAAAATGCGAAAATAATCTACTAAAAGTTCATATTAAGCAATAACTAAAGAAGATATGTAAAATCCAGAATCAAGAAAACAGGCAAAAGATTTTCATTATTCTTTATAATCTTAAAGCTTTTGTATACACTACACTAGGTTAGCTCTCGACCTTCTTTCACACAAGTGGAAGTATTACCCCTTCGCAATGTTCACTCGGTTCCGAGGCGGCAGAAGACGTGTGGCTTGTGCCAACAAAACGTACTTACGTATTTAAAACTAGCATATCTTTTATATCACTTTAAAGTGATATCTTAAAGGCGCAGAAGGAAAATGATATAATTATCTCTTATATTTACGTAAATAGAATTTATTTAATATTACGGATTTTATACCGTTTATGTTCACTATTTATTCCCAATGTTTCGAGTATTTAAGGGTGCGACCAGATCTGGCGAATGCGCTGCGAATATGCAGCTCGCGAGCCATTCCCGAACTGCGCGTTCGCGACGCATTCGTCAGATCTGGTCTGATCCTTTACTAATAATCGTGGTCACGGGGTGACTGAGGGGCTTGACATATCAATGTCATAGTTGCTGGCGAGTACCGACCTTTTTACGATCTTCTCTTAGCTCACAGTCTTGCATCCCAAGCGTGGGGTGAAATGTTATTACAGTCTCGTAGAACGGTGTTTCAAGCCAGTGTTATTTTACATTGGATTGATGATGATCTTTTTATTTGCCCCATGTAAAGGAGAATCCACATTCACAATCAAGTTTGTACTCTCTTACATGGGACAATTGTTGTGCTATTGGTTGTATTACTATGCAGTTTGTAATGGCGCAACGTACATACATTGTTTAAAAACTATGACTCGCAAGGTTCCACTTTTTGAATACCATTGTTTTGATTTTAACACTTTACGAGTTACTTACTATATATATAGCAATCTTCGTTCCACCTTAGAATAAAGTTATGATGTTAGTTGCTGTCAGATGGATTCCCTTTATTGAATGACCTTGTTTTTGTTATATATATATATCAAATTTTCGTGTTGTTTTTTAAGTTCGGATAAAGAATTATATAGATACTCCTTTGTAGTTTCTGTCATTTCAACAACAAAATTGATAATAAATATGAGACATTTTCTTGAAACTTTTCCGAGAAATTTTCATATTTTATACTATTCTCGGTGGAAAATTTAGAGGATGTCACTTGTTTGTAATGTCGTTAATATATTAGGCCTTTTAAAGTTCCTAGAATTATCTTTCCCAGTTTTTATTGAATTTTTCATATTTGCATGAAAATTACTAATTTAAATAAAAGGAAGTTTTAAGTTCAACAAACTTAAAACGCTACACAGATCATGTTTACAAAGAGTAAAATTAGCAAACATGCAGTGACGGCGATATATTATGAAAAGGGGAAGGTTTGCTTATTGACATGTAATAATGTACTCTCCAGTTGTAAATTGAGCGTCTATTACCAGGGGTGCGTTAACGCATCAGTTACTTAGTGCACGCCGAAAGGCAATTTCCTCGTTTTGTCCAAACACGAACTCTTAGGGTTGTCTTGTGATATTCCAGAAACGATTTACTTTTTATTATTCAAATGAGCGAACGCAATAATTGATTTATATTGTATTTGTTGTCTTACAGAAACTTTCAGATTTTGATTCTCTATTAATTATCTTTTTTGTTTTACGTAGATAGACTAATCAGAAGGCAAGGTCACGTTTTTATTCACATGATTTTTTTTATCTTAATATTCAAGACATACAATATTATATAGTTTTATATTAAAATATTTAGACTGTAACTGAGTAAAATGGCATTTAAAGTCATTTACCGCTTGATTTGTAGAGCGTAAAGCGAAACATCTTTACTTGATTCATAAGCAAAACTTTGTGCTTACCATAAAATATACTCACAGTAAGGTGTATAATCAGGCAACCTGAGTGGCATAGACAGCTAACGGGGCAATAGTATGTGCGTCCGGAATCGATGTCTGTGTTTGTCGACACTTTACAACACTAGTCGTGTCGGTGGCGCATTAATTTAGATCCTCCGCCCGTCGTGTGTATGCCGCGTCACTTATCAATCATGTGTACATGACACTCAACTAACGTATGGGATTATGTGAATTGCATGATTCTAATAAATTACCTTTGTACTAATGCTAATTTAATTTAGCGTATAGTACTATTTGCATAATTAATATTTTGATCTAATTAGATACTGAATAATGAGGTATGTCTACTGTTTGTGTTTAGATGTTTAATTTCGTTTGGCGATAACTGACTATAAATTTTCTCATGAAATGCATCAAACGACTAACTTTGAATTCTCCTTCTTGGAAATATTTCTCTTGCACTTTATATTATTTATTAACATATAGAACCAAAACTATAGTAATATCCATTTTTTTAAACGATATTTTGTTAGAAACATAGGGACTAAACATGTTACCAACACAATTTCGGTTTGAAAATAAATAGATTTGCTAGATTCGCTTCTCCCTTGGTTAAATGCATTTATTTATCGCAAATGCCAGCCGCCCAGCTTCGTCGGGCTTGGTCCATATTTTCAACACAGCATTTGTTATTAATATGTTAGGAAATTTTTTGACGGTGTTGGTATTGATCATCCTATCCGAACTTATATCGACCAGATTGGTGACGTATTAGAGAAAGGCGGTATTAAGAGTACCCATAACCGACGAGCATGGACCGTATCAAATGGAAATGGCGTTATAAATCTCTGGGTTAAAGGATTGAGTGCTTATTTATTTTACTCATATAAATGTACTTAAATAATTCAGCACTGAAAGGGATCGATTTTCAACTATACGTGGAACATGAATAACTATGGTCTAGGACACTAACCATGACCTATTGCTCACGAAATGTAACGAAAAAGAGAAAGTTAAACCTCGCTACTATCTAGACTTTCTATTTAACATAGGCCATAGTTAATTTCGACTTGTGGTTTACTCATATTAATAAAATAATATAATGTAAAATTATTAAATAAGTATTGTATCGATTGATTGATTGAAATTGCCCGTAGAAACGATAGACGACGAAATGTAATATCTAACCCAAAATAAAAAAAAATAAAACAAAGACAATAAGTTACTTAAATGTTATTGAACACTTTATCTAAATCCTTGTAGCATATTTTAAAGTTTTAAGCGAAGATAAGGAATCATATTTACTAAATGATCTCTTGTTTTTGTAGGTTTTTGGTTGTACAGTATTTTAGATGTATTGTCTGCAATCTAATAATAAGACACAAGTAAAGTTCGTAATATCCACATTTAAACTATAAACATATAAAAAAATCATACAAAAATAATTAAGATATTTAAGAAAGGTGTGCTTTATTTTAAAACAGAGTCGGAAAACATTTTCAATGCATCAATGAGGTTCGCAATGCAGTGTTGTTACTTAATGTCTCAGTTTAGCGATGTTTAACTCGGTTACGGTTTTCACCTTTTGTTGCCTCTTACTTGTGGTGAATTCGTTGCGGTTTTCCTCGACCACTAATAAGTCAATTATATTGACGTTGTCTTCAACAAATATATGAAAGATTTATATTATTGTTATATGGAACTCAAGGTTGTGGGAATTGCACATCCAAATCCACTTGTCCGCGTGGCGTCCACTTCCGGAATTCTACTATGTCATCTGTCACAGACTTTGGCTTGTTTGGTATTTAACAGCAATGTTAGTATAGTTGTATTTTTTGAAATTTCCAGAAAATTTTAAAGTTTATCCTCGAACTTATAACCTTACGATCAAAAATTCAAAATCTATCACGATCAACAATTGATATGCCTAAAACTAAACTGTTTTCAAATTTATTATTATTTAGTTAAACGCACTTTCTTTGACGCTAATAAAACATGAGAGCTTTATTTATAATAACATCTATAAATAAATCAGACAACTTACTCTTTTTTTCTAATGCAAATACCAATAATCATATAATTTATAAACAAACAGACTTAAAATAATCCTTCTAGTGCGTTGACAGCTGCCATCGGTAACAGGTACACGTAGTTTCTTGTGTAAAAACTTTTCACCTGCTTCGAAACAAAGGCTATCCGTAGCGGTGCTTGTTAATTTCCTTTAATTATTTAAGTAGAACTTATGCTGTTAATTAAAGGTGTTTACATTATTTCGTGTTTAAGTGGACTGCCAACAAGGTTGTGAAACATGTAAAACTGTTTTTATGTTTGCTTTGTTAATGGACCTTTTATAATCTTTAATTACCGACCGATTGGGAACTTTGACAGTTTATAATCGGACGAGGCATGTTATAAACTTTCATCAAATTGTGACATGAACGAATCATTGACAATCTGACGTGTCATTTCTCAACAGTTAATAAACTTTCGAACCCAAATCGTCAAAATGTGACCTGGTATTTTCCTTGCCTTGTTACATTAGTTAAAGTTAGAATGGAGGATAAATGTAAGTTCGTAAGGTTAAACATGATATACATAAATAAAACATATAAAAATAACTAGCCGTGACCGCGACTCCGTCCACATAGAATAGTGACTTTTGGCAGCATTTTTATTTTTTAGGCTAATTATTTTGCTTGTAAAATTTATACATAAATTAAAATAAGATACACCCGGCGCGGCGGCGCTCATTGTGTACGGGCGGCGCTTGGCAAGTTTCTAACTTGCGTTCATTTTAGTTTGACATTTTTAAACATCACCGTAAATGTCACTAACCTACCTTAATTCTTCTGTGTAGTTCTCTAATATTTTGTCTCTTGTCGCAAATTTATGAAACATTCACATAAAACTTACATATTTCCATATAAACTTTCATTCCCTGTTTTTAGGTCACCCCCTTAAGGCTTTTTTACAAATTTTGAATGTAATATTTATTTATATCTAATCAAATTCCTGATGATATAATTTTCAAGCTTCTGGCTTCAAAAATGACGATCCTTCCACACAAACTTTCATCTTCTATTTCAACACCTTCCAACCATTTTTTCGCATTACAAAGTTGCCTATGTCCTTTCTTATATAAATAGGCAACTTTCTCTTTCTAGAGTCTAGACTCTAGACTATCCCTCTACCGAATTTTATTTAAGTCGGTTTAGTAGTTTAGGCGTAAAAGCGTAATAGACAGTCAGATAGACAGTTAATATCGCATTTATAATATCAGTAGGGGATATCTTAAAAAGATGTTTAACAAAAAAATTCTATGAAAGAAATTTGTGTTGTTGAATATAATATGTTGTATGTATGTATGTACCCTGCAAAGCAACGAGATCTACGTTGCATTTTTATGTATAGGTTGGTTTTTGGGATCATTGATTAATTGTGTTGTGGTGTTCAGGTGGTGAGCAAGCAGTACCAGCCGCCGTCCGGGGCGGAGCTAACCAAGCTGTGCAACCACAAGCGGAAACTGCTGGCCACGCTACAGGCGCGCGCGCAATCGCCCGCCACACCGCCGCCGCCCCTGCAGCTCCCACAGCCCCCGCACCACTTGGAACAAAAGAAAGGTGATCACATTCGTAGCTTTATATGCTTTTATCAGCGGCTTCGCTCGCATAGATGTGCTTATGTTTAGTCTCTTTAAGGAATTAAATTACCCTATGTTCTTTTCTGCACCCTGACTGTATGCGACAAAAAATCAAGATCATTGTCATGATCATCGTCGGAGTCTTAAAGGCGCGAAGGCGTAGCAAAGAAATAAAATTTAAATAGCATTTATTCTATTAGTTAGGATACTCCCACAATTTATGATTAAAATAAACCCAAGTAGTACATATTTCCATTGCTACCAGCTTCGTAATGACATGCCATTACGAAGCTAGATTGTAACTGTCCTTCCAACTTCATAAAGTTTTGACGTCAAAGGCGTTGTCGCAAATTTTGCGAGTAAAATTTTGTAGAATCGTATTCTTAT
>JWHW01036121.1:96887-115740 GCA_000931545.1 Papilio glaucus | reverse complement strand
GCTACCCCCTACCCCCTCGCGACCTCCTCGCAATCCGACGGCTCGCCACCCCCGCCAGCAATAACAGTTTTTAATATGCAAATCGGTTCATGTTTCGCGTGCTTTACCTTGCATTACCCCTTGTAACACAACGCAAACACGGCCCACTTGAACTGTGACACGACTTCACGTAGAGCGCCCGCTCGCTGCCTCGCTCCTTTCTTTTTTCGTTTCGGTGACGTAATTTGGAACTACGAGTATGTTAGACGACTGCGATTATTTTGTAACTTCATTATTTAAGTTTGTCAAGATATGTCTATCTCTCGTAATCCATATGCAGAGGAAAGTAGAAATCACAAACACGTAAAAATTGAGTTAAACCAAATCAACATTACAGTCGACTATATTTAAAATGGCAATATGCAATTGTGGAAAACTTATAGAATTCAACGTTTCCTCAATGATATGGTTCAGGTATCAATATTTTCCTTTAAATTTGGTAGAGTTCTATGGTCACATTAAAGGCACTTCTTTCCATAAATTAACGAAAGTGAGCTATCATGGGTACTTTAATCATGACATAGCTGCTCTTAATCACAAAGTGTTCTTGTAATAAAACGTTTGAGACGCTCATTTAGAAACGATTGTCATGTGTGACGACTACATCAGTTTCCTTAATAAATACTTATTGCGGTCGAAGTACTAGTTATGTATGCAGCGTTGCTGGTAATGGCTGGCATCGTGTCGGCTGATTGCGATCGCGCCACTTTGCTCAATTAGCCAGCTAATAAACCTAGGCCACTCACTGATTGCTCCGTGCCGATTTACTCATTACTCAGACAAATGGAAATGAACTACTCTGATACCAGAATGTATCCGAGTGTACATATTTTGTTCTGTACATTTTTTTTAACAATAGTAACGAATTGTAGCAATAGCTTACTGGTCGTGTAATACGTAAAAGCCTAGATTGGCTTTGAAAAGTAAGGACTTTTTGCTAATAAATGGATCACTTTTTGGATTGTTAATTATTTGAAATGCCATACAAAAACATGATAGAGATAGAGCATCGTTCGGTCCATTAGTTTACGTTGTCATAAATAACTTAGTATTTAGTTAAGTTAGCTTCGTTAAACGATAGGTATTTATGTCAAATAAGATTAGGTTAAACATTTAATGGCATGTGTGATTGTTCGTACAGTGACTTCAACACATATACGTACGTAACGTAAGTAGGACTTCACAAATATACGAGTACGTATTCGTCGAAGACTTAATAACTTAGTTTATGACTACACTCGTCATTTATACACGTGATAAATATCAAATTACCATTTCGTTGGCGATAGGTGTCGAAAGAATAAAACTTGATGAAAAAGTTTGTACATTGGCGTACTCGTTGTTTTGCATAACACTATTGGCGCTTAAAACTTTCTTGTTCCATTGAAAATTATACTATACCTAAATAGGTTATATAAATTATAAAATATGTATGGTATTCGCACTATAACGTCCATGGAGTAAATAAATATCTACACTCGTTAGCTCACGAATGCCACGATTGTGCGTGTTTTATGGAATATTTTTAACCGACTACGCGCGTAATTTCAATAGTCGCGCAGTAGAGGGCCGGGGTTAGCGATGTGTTACTTATCTTTTTACTTTTGTTTATTATCTATCTTCGTTTGAAAGTTGGTTATTATTATATATTTCCATATAAATTTGATCAAGATCTGATCAATTGTTTTGAGTTATTAATTGCCTTGGACTACATTGACGGTTGACGTTTTGTGTTAAAACGACTATGTATCAAGCCAAGACGGTGGGCACGGTTCTCCTCCGTCTCGTTAGATATACGATCGTGTATTAAGACCGACATCAAGACCGTGATTACATTTTTTTTGAAATGTTCTATGTTCAAAAGTTTTTTCATGTAAGCCCGCATTTTAGAAAGGCTATTTTTGCGTTCTTCGCTAGTCTGTTTTGAAATGGCCCTGAAAGTGGATTCCATCCTACCTTAGTTTGTCTCATTGAAACGACGCTGTCTCGTATGAGCGTTTAGTAAGTACCCATTTCCTGACAAACAAAATCAACTAACAGACTTTAAATTCCCCAAAAATCGAGAAATAAACAAAATTTTAAACAAAACTGACTTCAAATACAAAAAATGCACTAAAATGAAATAAATAATTGTACGCAATTAACATAAGAATCAATTCTTAAGTCATATTAATTTTTGGAGTCGGCGTCAGCCAAAGTAGGTCTTCCTTTGTTTTTGTTTATTTTGTAATAGACTTGAAAGCTGAACGAGAGTCGATCTTAAGACGGCCAGATTATAAATTGGCCTTAGCCACTGACCCATCAGCGGTGTCAATATTTTTTCAAGTGTAATACATATATTTCAACTAATCGACGTTAACATCGTTACCGTTAAAAATACGGTAAGTAATGGGTATAACATATATGGGGATACTTAGGGTGTATCAGCAGAAGGGAGTATCGATAAGAAGATAATGCCCGCAAAGAAGATTAAGCGGCTGCGAGTGGACGGAGCGGTCGGTCAGGGGAACTCCAGTAGCGGCAGTGTTGCGTAATTACCGTAAAGGAAGTCGAACGTTTAGAGCAAACAAAATGCTGGAGACTCGATCAGCGACGGGAACAAAGGACGGCGTAATTTGAAACAATCGGCGGCGCGGAGCGGGCTCGGGCGCGCACCCCGACGACTATTGATCTGACGAGTCGCGGCCGTGCACCCCCACCCAGCGCTACCCCGTCGCTCCTCCCGGCCTGCCGACCACCCCCCAGCCCCTCCACTCGTTCTCTGGGCACCCCGGCGCCTCTGAGACCACCCTCGGCTCACACAACCAGTATTTTAATTGCAAATCTGCCAGATAATGTGCAAATAGATAACGGCATTATACTCGGCTCGCTAACTAATTATGGAGCGCTATCAAATTAAGGCCGGCTTGCTTTTGAGTCTTAAAACCTCTTTGTTGCGCACCCTACTGTTCCAACAAGAAATGCTGATAAAATGGTGCAGTTACGAGTAAGTGAGGACTCTATGTTTGAGAATTATTGATGTAACGACGTGATTGGCGGTCATTGTGCGACAAACATCGATTTATCGTAATCAAATCAACGTTTCATGCGTAAAGCGTGTTTCACTATCGATTACTGCTAGTGGAAAATTGAATAGAGTTGACAATAATAAATGTTAAATGTAACTTAATAAAAGGATAGTCGAACATAGGGATAAGATAAATTTATAAATACATGATAAAATAAGCAATATAATTTAATTTCTTCCTCGCGCTGCTTTCGGGCCTTTGTTCGACATGACCTATTTACAGCGGATTCCGGCGCTCGGCTCCATAAAGCGAGGGTATAACAATATTATCCGCAATTAATATTGATGTCGATACACCGCGGTCAATTTCGGTTAATAGGTTTTAAGCCTATTTTTGGTTATTGTGTATTTTTATTGTTAAAGATTATAATATAAGTTATCCTTATAAGCCGTACGTACAACCGCCCGCGACAAGTTAAGAACTTACTTGTTGAGGCACGTGCTATTACAACGACTTTGTAAAGTTCAGGAACATTATTACTAATTTAAGGGCGGCTACTCTGATACTCTTGACATGTTTGTCTTCGGAAATAAACAAAAAATCTCTTCATGTTTTTCCGCCCATTAAAGATTGAGGTAATTGTGAGGTGATTAGAGGAATCTGTGAAATCCATCGATTATTAGATTCAGTTGCTCGTCGTTTCTCCGCCGATCTTATTAGCAAATCAACTCAAGTGTCGATACAAATTAGATTAAAATTATTTTGTTCGATTCATTTAATTTATAGACGTTTGAAATTATATTTCATTAATTGTAAAAGTTAAACAATATAAAAGCAGTTAATAGTCTGATAGCTGAATTGATTTCATCGGACTTAGCGCTTTTTCAGACTCCAATGACAAAGATCACTGAGCGCTTTAGTAATAAGGACGTCTGGAGAGCGAGGCAAAGTCACGCGGCCGACCCTCGACCTTTTGTTTTACTAATCGAATACATTATTAGCCAACTCGTTCTTCGTCAAATTTTTACTTTGTCGCCGCGATTTTACACCGCAAAGTAACCGATTGCTTCCAACTTTTCTTTGGAATTTCTTTGAATAAAAAATTGGACTAATATTCCGAACAGTATTACGTTAAAGTTATATACAAAAAAAATTACGTAGGGTATCCCCTGAGTTGTGCTTTTTAAAATGGCGGCAGAAGTCCTGTATATTTCTGGGATAAAGGTCTTTTTTTTTAAGATACTTTTCCCAAGTTTAGTAAAAAGCAAAAAACAATACTAAACAAGGAATGTTGCTAGTTTATTTTACATTTATTACTAAGCTTTTCCTTGGACGGTATCTAGTCTATCAATAGAAATCTGTTTGTTGGATATGACCAAGACCGTATAACAAAGAGCTGTGTATAGAACACAGCTCTTTAGAAGTAGCCTTTACGAAATCTTGACCTAAAATGGTTGGCTTACGATAATGGATTACATTATAATGTTTTAATGGCTTTCGTAAAGTAAACCAGCTATAATACTAGACCCTTGTGTATACTAAACATTTGAATCAATGAACATAGTATGTAAATCAATGAAGCGGAAGACAGGGCCAGTGTTGAGCTATACCGTAATTTCTGCTTTATATGTAACGTGGATACTAATCCATATATAATAATAATACTAATAATATAATCGCGCTGGTCGTGGAGTTGCGGAAAAATAGCCCCCTACTACTACTACTACTAATCCATAATCACTAGATTATTCTTGTATATCGGAATATACATATGTCACGCGTCTAATCAGCATTATAATTAACAGCGAAAGGGTTTCCATTGCTAGATATAGAATCAATCGATCAATTTTCTCTCTGACTCTGTGTTACATTATGCATGGCCATCGTTTCCGAACCTTTGACAGAAAACTTTCCCACCGCAATAACTATTGACTTAACTACCGATTGAAGACTTTCTAGCATCTAGCATTTGATTATTATAAACTGAATTCTAAACTATCTCAGAACAACGATATGTGTATTACAATGCTTACTTTTAATCTGCAGATATTTAGTCCATAAACGCTACAGTTATTGTCATGAATAATATCGAGTCCAGCATACTGGCAAACGTATTTACCGAATATTATCGCCGTTTAAAGATCAACCGCATCCATATTTAATGTATACAATGATTTGTCGCGGCCCCTTTTCATACAAATTGCTTGTTAAGTAATCACATTAACATTTCTGAAGCAAGAAAAACAAGGTCTTTTGGCAGGTTAATATTAAAAGTTTCTTAATATTATTCTGTACTTTTTATCTACAGAGGTAATATATAAATACTGAGACGTTCAGTAATTCGATCTCAAAGTTCATTATAATTACGAAATATGCTGTTACCAAATGTCCCATTCAAACGTTACATAAGTATTACTCTAGCCCGATCAACCTCAATAAGTTGATATAGTCTGGAAAGCGAATAGCAGGTCTATTAACTCTGCGCAATCTCGGAACCCTACTAATAACACAGCGACCATTTAAATAACGTATGTGAACTGAAGCGGATTTAATGTCAGTCCGCTGTTCTGTTTGAACGAACTAATTGTGTTTTGTTTTAATTAATCCCCAATAGATTGCGCGCTTTATTTTACGGAAATTGTAGAGTTGTTTTAAAATACATGTGAAGTCTGTTAAGATTTGTGTTACATGTTATTGTTTTTTTTGTGACGATAGGTACGAGAGTACGTTAACATGATGATGAGCTATGCTACGCTTGCTATGGATATCGATAACAATATACATTGAGATTTGTTATTTAAAATCTCGTAAACAGCGTACTTAAATAAGCAAAATAGATTTTCTAGCAACGTTGATATTTTATACTATAGATATGTTATACTCATACAATATCACCGGTCAAAAGTGTTCCAAAGCAGTGGTGTAAAAAGGATAGAGTAATTAAAATAATAAGGAAAAAGAGGACAGCTAGTGTTTGTCACTTAAGCGTATGTAAACATGACGTAGGCAAGTCTTCGCTTTTCGAGCGCCAATGGTATATCTTTTATAATGGTTAGAAAATAGAAATACTTAGGGTACGAAAATTTATGAGGAGTGAAAACAAACTATGCACCACACGCAAAACGTTATGTCCGAGATGGACTTAACGTGTTTCGTGTGGTGCATGAGAATGCGCAACCTATCTTGAGCATTCCCCAGCAAAGAGTACACGGGGGGAAACGCTTGCGACATGTATACATATGTACAGACTCGCGCCTATATAACTATATCAGTACATAACATACTTTATTCATTCAATGTAAACAAATAACAACTGTCGACTTGCAGAGTTTTGATATAAAATTTTACATTTTATTTTATAGCATATCAATTGATATTTATTTGTGATTTGAGAAAATGATAATTTTCTATATTTTCATGGCTATGTTATATATTTTTATGAATTCATTGAATTATTAATGTAAATAAACGTATCATCCAATAATGCATTCATTTAGTAGATGTTATCTTATAATCGTTCGTAAGAAGTAAACTCCAGTCGTGCGTCGGAACACACTTTTTCCAACGTACTATACAATCAGACGCATATTATTGAAATAGAAGATTATTTATGTTTATTATTATAACATACTTGAGCATATTAAAACTTATAATTTTATCAATTACAGGTGCAGAAGTAGGTGGCAAGAAGAAAATGAAGAAAAGAGCCGGTTACATATCTAATATTAACATTTCCCCGCTATTGGTGCAGAAGGATAAGACCCCCGGTGACTATAAGGTACGTTAGCCCTCTATGTTATACATATATATATATGTTACGTATTCATAGCCCTGATAACAGTTGAGTCGTTGCTAAGATCACTGCCTGCACGCATATTTTTTATTCGTATAGATTATTATCATGTATTTCAAACGCAGTAAGTCAATATAAATTGTAATTAAATCATTGAAACGTCACAATAAGAAAAAAATATAATAAATAATGCGCCTTGCAGAATTACTTGGTATCTCTAAAATCTTAGTACATCAAGATTTTTTTGGTTCGGAAAATGAGGTAAAGGAACAAACGGCTAGCTTGATATCATGTGACTACTGCTAGCAACACTAAACTATATAATTAATGTAAAAACTTGTTTACCTATATATTATACTAAAAAGTATAGTATATATGTAAACAAGCTCAAATAAAATATCTGCAGCATGAACTAAAACAATAGTTATCTTCAAATTCTAATCAGGTTCATTAAGTATTAAATCTTTCTGTATTAACTAAAGTAATATATATTTCGTGTTACAGAATCAAGAGTTCGAGCAAAAGCGCACTGTGTCTCCAGGAACGATGGTTCAGCGCGGCGCCATGCAACAGTATCCCCCGGGATACTCTATGCAGCAGAACATGTTAAATGTTGTTAGTCAAGAGAGCGATTTCAAACAGGAAACGCTGATTCAAAGGAGCCTACACTATCTGACTGTTAACAATGGCTGGATCACACAACAGGCAGATAACGGCGAAGGCCATAAACAAAACCAACCAACACAAAATTCCATCAATAACGTTGGATTACCGGTATTGGGAACTAACGGACAAATAATAGGCGTAAATACAGGATTTAACAAACAAACCACTAATCCGAAGAATGTTATTAGTATTCCTTCGCATAATATGATAGAACAAGATCATAAGGATGAAAAGAAGGACATGTATTCGCACATGCATCAAGTCAGGCAGCAGAATAAAGAAGATGACTCACAAATTTTTTGCGGTTTGAATCAAGCGCTAACGCCAGAAGTGATGCAGAAGATAAACGAGCAGCAGCAGATATTTATACAACAGAATCAGAAACAAATAGAAATGGCCATGAAGGGCTTCAAAACACAACTAGCAGATAATGGCAATAACAAACAACACGCGCAATACGTGCCACAAAGTCAGTTGGTGATACAGAACGGGGCGGTGGTTAAAACTAATTCCGCCAAGACACCGCCATGGCAAGTTAAAAGAAATGAACCTAATGCTTCAATGACGAGTTCTAGTCCTAAGCCGCAAAAGATTGACAATCTAGAATATGATGAGCAAAATGCAAACGTTGTGGACGAATCTTCAAAAGCATTCAATTCATTCCCTGGTCAAGACAATATGACACAACCGATGTGTCCGCGCGTGCCGCCTCTACCTCAACATTACAATATGATGAGCCAACAATGGCCAGGAGTTGAACTTGCCAAGAAAAAGCCGAAAGGTAATAATAAAGCGCCAAAAAAGAAATTTAATGCAACTGAAAACAAAACCATGTACGGCAACAACGGAGTGAGATATGTTCAAGATCCAAAAGGTAAATGTGAAGATGTTACAATGAACAATGTTCCTTCCTTCATGGACGATCCCAATGGATACTTGGCGCAACAAACTGTTTTACTTAATAATACTATTTCAAAACAAGTGGGCATCAGTTCATCTTATGACAGTAATCAATATGAAACGGTTACCAATTCGTACAGTTCTCACAATCCCAACGATAAACATGCCAAGCCGATTAATAAATCTTGTGATATGATTAATATATTCAAAAATAACATGGTGCCAAATTCTTCTCCTTCACCAAATAATACTCCAGACAGCAGTTTAGTGCCCGAGAAGGGTACAGAAAATACATTATCACATAGTTGTAAAGGTTGCAGCAATCCCTATAAGGGTAATTGCACGGATTACAGCGAAAATCATATTCGGGCAAAGTATATAAAACATAACATGTCCACAATGGAGATAGACGGTAATCCAAGTACTTCTAGTCCTAAACATGGATTTGATGATAATCCAGTATCGTCATCTACTTTCATTGAGCGGAATTTAATTATAAACGAACACAGTGGGCCGATTCAAGCGGGGGTTGTTAGTACTAGTAATGTGTCACCCACCGAGACGCTCCAGCCGCCGGAACCCTCGCCCACGTTGTCCAACAGTTCTCGAAGCACGGACACGCCTCATAGTGGAGGAAGTAACGCTCAAATGCAAAACAACTGTACATTCCCGATGCCAAGCCCTGCGTACCCTGGATCTTGTAGAGACAATGCGAACAGCAACCCTCCAACTCCGAGCAGTAATAATGCATACGCATACAACTCGCCGGGGCCGCCCAATGGTAACTCGGCGATAGGGACACAGATGATGCATTTCATATCAAACCATAATGTTAACAAAAATCTAATGGAAGTTGATAACATATCAATGGTGGGTGTCAAGCCAAGCTTACGCTCCCAGCAAGAAATGTACAGGTTGGAATCCAGAAAGCGTTTAGAGAACACGATGCCGGGCTACTGCCCGCCTCCTCATTTAGGCGGAGGCCCGGCACATTCTCTAATACAAGCGTGTTACGTCCAAACATTCGTTACTACAATGGCTAGTGGATTCTCGGTCACCAGAGATACGGTTACTTCCGTTTTAGCTGGTAAAGCTAATACCGCCACAACGTCGATCAATGCATCCCAGGCAAACTTTGTTCGACCTCCGCCTCCTCCAAGCATTAACCTGGCCACGACGTACGCTATACCTACCAACCAACCGGATCCTTTTATTAACGCGGTCAATTTACCTACAAGTTATCCCTTACACATTGCAGGGACGACCGCGCAAAATATGATATCAAAAACACCCTTAGAGATGGTCCAGAATGTTATCAGTAGTCTGCCTTCAAAATCAGAAGCAAACAATACGCAGTCTACAACATTGACACAAATCGGACGGAGGACTGGTCCAACAACACCGGGACATATACTGATATCATCTACGGGTCAAATAATTGTCTCCAATAACCATATGCCTCCACCTCCGCCTAAAACTACCACTACACTTTCTCCCGCACAAGCTTCCAATGCTGTTACGAACGTGACAACTTCCGTAACACAAGTAGTGCCTGCCGTGGGCAATGTTCAGCCGATCGTAAATCAGCCTACGGTCGTTGTCAATACATTGCCGGCGCCGTTCGTCCTTCAACCACCGATAATGGCTGTCGATGGACAAGTGATGCAACAGAATGCAGTTATACCTCAAATAGTAACCGGAGGAATCGTATCGGGACAAACTACGGATAGTCATCGGCAAATAGAAGTCAAGAATGGACAGAGTTTCGTTCATGGTATGGCAATGCTTTCACCGGAGAGCTTGAAGAAGAGAAGTAAAAAGAAGAAGACCCAGGCGGCTAACATAACAAACGTGTTACAAATAACGGCACCACAGCAGAATCCTAATAATATTATGGTGCACTCTTCCCCGCAGCACAACTCTAGTCCACAGTTCTCACCCCGTGGCTTCCAATTGTCACCGACCAATAATATTTCCCCCACTCCGATGTTGCAAGCGTTGACTATCGTGCCCGGGAAGTCAGGAACTCCGGCGCATATAGTGATGAACGGTCAAGGAAATACTAATAATTTTGGATCGCAGCAAATAATTGCAAATACGTCTCCATCGCAGCAAATCAACCTGCTTCAGCCGGTCAATTTAATCAACAATACGACTAGTGTTATGTCAAATTTCCCCGCATTCCAACAATTCATTGTGCCGAACCTCGGTGGCATGGTTATGACCGCTGATGGTACGGCGATTATACAGGACAATTCGACAGGGATGCCGATGCAGTTGCAACTACAGACGGTCAACGGACAGAATGTGCTGACACCCGTCCAGAATACTGGCGTGTTTACCGCAGGCGGTAACAGCGGTGTTGTGATCAGAGCGCAAAACCAACAGGGCAAGTTGATCCAGTCACAGCACAGTCCGGGCGCACAGTTCCTGTCTCCGAATAGCCAGGTCATGATGAGCAGTCCCAACTTCAATGGGCAGCTCAGTCCTCTCCTTGCTAACTTGAGTCCGACAAATGTCACCTTCAACACGAGTCCGCATCAAGTGAGGGCAGGAAACGTACAAACTCAAGAATTCATACAGACCAATCAGATGGGTCAAACATTAATGGTTCCATTGTCACCTAATAAGCAACCGTCATTAGTGTCGGCGTCGAACAATAGAAGCAACTCAACATTTGTGCAACAAAACACGACGATCGTTCAGCAACAAACGACTTTAGTGTCGAATGCACACAACACTCAGATGTCGTGTCAAACAAATTTACACGGAGGCAATTCATCGCGCCTCAGCATAGATCCGAGCCTGCTTTTAGCACATAAACAAATAACAAATCAAAAGGGAAGAAATTTCGTCCAAATAGGATCGAATAATAATCAAATTGAAGAAATAAAAGAGGACAAACATTCATCGTCTGCGTTCGGTCAGTTGCCATCGAATGAGTCCGAATCCAAGATGGACAATGACGGATACGCTAGATTTATGAACGAGTTCAATCCGTTACTCGGACAAGGGACGTTCAATTCTCACGTGCGTCACTCTGTGTCGACACAGACGTTAGTAAATCAGCAAAGGGGTAAATCTCCGAACAACCAAGCTGTGTCAGGGAGCAGTCCACCAGACACGACGACACATAGTCCCTTGGGAGCTTTGGAAACCGCCTCGAGTCCGCGAGTGTACGGCGCCAGGTGCATGTCGACACAGGGCAACTATGCGGACACCACAACAAAGTCACCAGAGCCGGCAGATATGAACTCTTCGGTACGTATTCACTTGCTTTTGTAATACTCTATATTTATTTACATATCGTGTAGATCTTTGCGACACGCATATATTTTAATTGCTGTCTACTTTTTGAGAATTATTCTGTAGTTAATTAAATTATACTCCAAATGGAGAAGTAAAGAGATTGTTTAATGGATACAACAATGTTAAAATTTTTGTACAATAACTTAACGTCGATGATTACAGATAGTAAATTATATTTTTAATATATTGGTAAAAATTAAAAGCATTAAAATTACGAACGCGAGAACAACACGTAATGCGAGGAAAAGTTGTTTGTCGAAAATGTTTTGGTATTTAGGAACATTGACACAAAAGGTATGGTACCTTTATTTGTAAAAATTCCACCACAATGCGACACTAACTGTATATTACTTTAAACTTTCGTGGTTTTTACTTATAAAAGGTTTGTAAGACACGGGATTCTTACCACGATTAGCCTTTTTGAGCTCCTGATATTTCGGCACAGTTGCATGCGCCATGGTCACGGCAGTCAGCCCGTGGCTAGGGCTAATCGTGGTAAGAATCCCGTTTCTTACAAACCTTTTATAACTGTATATTTATTTGCGTAATAAATTATGAAATACATATTGTATTTGTCATGATTTCAGGGCATGGTCCAGTGTGTGTCGAGCAGCGAGCAAGACATAGCCGAGTCGAGAGAGCGCTCCTGGCCCGCGCCTCGGAACGATATCAACTCCGACACCGAAAATACTAGTAAGTGCCTTTAATAATAAACTTCGTTGACTTTCTTCCACATTTAAAACGTACATGGTTTTTTTGGAGTAAAATTATTACATCAGTAATTTGATTAACATGGGTGACAAGAGGTCAACTAGTTTTGGATTTTAGTTGAATCAAACAATTTTAATCATATGTATGGATTACTACGACCTTTTTCATTTCGTTATATTACATAGAGAATTATCGCTAATGACGAAACGATCTTTGTGCTTCTGGCATCTATTGTAATAGGTAAATAAATGATAATTGCCCAAACCTCTAGTAGAATGTATCAAATTACCGTCACTGAGTTCTTTTTCAAGATTTTTTTTCAACTTTTTTGTATCATATTAACGATATAATGTAAAAATTTCACAGATATGATCTCAAATGTACCGATGATGAGACAGAATCGGTCGCACCCAGTAGAAACGTCAGAGTTGCACTACAATCAGAACATGCCGACGCCACTCAATCATCAACACGTTATGCCAATGACGTCGAATTACTACGACAGACAACATAATTATAAGAGGAAGAACGAGTTCGGTGACGGTTCGTCCTACAGGACTGATAAAATAATGAGGGCCAACTATAGTATGGTGCACGGCGTGCCTAAAGACTCAGAATATGATGGCCTAACAATCCACTCTCCGGAAAAATCTCAAAGACATTACCACACTTCGGGGTCAAGCTCGGCTACGCCCATGCAGAAAGTATTCGATAGACGTAATTTAGGTTCCGGAGATGGTGAGTATTGTCTTACAATAGCTTGAACACCTTTCACAATAATGCTTTGGAAACTTTGCCTCCTAATTCGAATATCTCAATTGGAGTGGTTATGAAAATGTTAGTTATATTGTTTTGACTTTCCTAACATTATTTTATAAAATAATCCTATGCGCTATTCAGCTTTTTGTGCTGAAAGTACTATTTAAAATAAAATAAAATTATATTGTTTAATGTTCTAAAATGTAAAACATTTACTTGTATATATAAAATTAAATGTTTTCTTCATTTCTTCCAGTATATTATACAACTATATCTTTGATTTTCATGTTTCAAAAAGCTTGTAAATATCGACTCTTCCGTTACAGCATTGCAACATGTTGCAAGTTAGATAGAAATATCCTCTATCGTAAACTAATAACCGAAACCATCTCACGCTTTAGTCACAGCTAACAAAATTCAAAATTATCTATTAAAATGTTGTGTCTTGTATTGGTTTTGGATTGATCGTTATCGATGCGGTTGCACTAATTTGTATCCGAGATGTAACGTAACGGATGCGCACACACTGATGTTTATTGTCATATATTTCAGCTTCCACGTAATGCGATACTATCGGTCATTGGTTTTCTTTTGGTTGGGTTAATACAAGATACAGCTGTTAATAAATGGTGTACTGGAAAACTAATCAGAGTGTAGCGATGCAGCGCTCGAACGCTACCCACTACGGCTTTCTGTCGCTTTCCATTGCACCAAACTCGAAGTAACAAAATTGGCTCACGAATTGGGATCCCATTACTAACGCATCATTGTAAAGCCATCATTTTCATCTGTTCATCGTTGTAAGTAAAGCACATTTTCATTTTTAATGTATCTTCCTTCTTGGGCACGGGAGAAACTACATACAATCGATTTTACGTTTTACATCGCCTTAAATTATATTCAGTGTTGTTTAATCCGTTGTAATTTTTCACTGCCCATTTAACTAAATTAATGAACTGTCTTGCCTTCATTACGTGCTCAGATGGTTGTTTAACCTCATTGTACGTCAATACGAGCACAAAAACGACAATGTAACTACTTTTAGCTTTTATTAAGATACATCGCGCCATGTACGTTCGCTTCCCTTCGGTGTCGGCTACGTGGTGACGGCATGCTTTTAATTTAAAGGATAAAAAAATGCAATAAACGATTGTGGTGTGATAGATTCGAAGAGTGGAGACGAGTCCGACGGGAAGGGGGGTGAGGTTAGCGAGAAAGCACACAAGTTTGATGTGGGGGACCTCGTATGGGGTCCTGTGAAGGGTTACACCTCTTGGCCGGGCAAGTTGGAGTCCCGCTCTGCAGATGGCAAGTGGAGCGTCCGCTGGTTCGGCGCCGACAAGACGGTGGGCTGCGTCGAAGACTCCCGACTGCTAACTCTCAGCGAGGGTCTGGAAGCTCACCACGCCGCGCGCACCAAGCATAGGAAGTGAGTTAGAAGTTGCAAAGCGACGGATGATTATGAGCAAAATTACGATTTCAATATGTAGACGACAGTGGGAAGGGAACATTTCTCGTCATTATTGAAAAAAATATATTCGAATCTGAATATTCCTAAAGGACTAAACTACTTATCGATAATAAGTATTAAGTCACATGGTTAGTTCGATATCTCAGTTAGTTCGTAGCAGTTTACTACTACTACTACTACTACTGCTAACACTATAAATAATTACAGAATACGGAAAAAGGCGCTATAGGTCAATCAAAGTTTAGGATTAACGAGATTTCGATCTATTTATTTTTTCAAACCCTAAATACTACCGCCTTGTAGAGCGCCCTGTGAGCGTATCACGTGCCATTCGTTTGAAATATCTTATTTTTTCGTCTTGGAATATTAAAGAAAAAACTCAAATTGTTTCACAGCGATTTTTTATAAACAAACAAAAGTCATTTACCTACATAGCTGTCATTAGATTTTTTTATATTTTCATCGGAAATGTTGTAGTTTGGTGGAAATGGAAGGAAATATGGATGGCTAATGTTATAAAGTACTTTGAAAAAAAGGTTGTTTTCGAAATTATTTTGGGATTTACGAATTTTAAATTGGAATTAAAAAATTAACGTAAAAACCTTTGTTTACAAAAGTTCCATCGTGCTGTAACAGTTATTTTTAACAGTGGTAGAGCCCGCAACAACAACATCTGTTGCACGAATGGACCGGCTCGGCTGCATTTTTTGTTCAGAGTTCCCGTAAGGTTTTTAAACTTCATCTCACCTCCCGATATACGTCTACTAAAACTATTTATATTTGTTAAATGAAAATTTGTTAAATTACACATGAATAACTTTTATAATCGTCCGTCTCTTTCTTAAAACAAACGATGATTTATATTTAGGATTAATAATTGCCATTCGTTGTTTCATATTATATTCTTTCAGTTGCATGATTATTTCATAAAAAAAAACAATGTAATATTAACCCAACCCAAAGATTACATTAAACTGCCTTAGTTAACTGACAGGTTTGTCTATGGTTCGCCGATGTTTTTAGTTTGCTTATAGCTTTTCTATGTTGTGCAGGAGTAGAAAATTGAATGCGTTGCTCGAAAACGCAATACAAGAAGCAATGGCAGAGCTCGATAAGAAATGTGATAAAACTGGGGAAAGGAGGGCCGACGAGGATTCAGACATTGGCACATCGATATCGGACACGCCTAAGAGAAGCAAGAAACATGACAAGCTGAGGAGCAAGGAGAGGTACAGGAAGGCGCCGGCTAGGGTTGACGGTACTAGGCTGAGAAGTTCACGATGACATTTGATTTGATGACAGTTGTCTATGAGTGTTGGTTGCAGGGATGCCAGAGTTAATGATGATAATTTTTTTGAAATACATGTTAAATGTGGGCAAATTTCAATATTTGTTTGTTTCTTAAGGAATCGGGGTGCTAACAAGGAATAACACAGCATAAAGATATATAAATTTATATTTGATTATTCACACATTCATTTAAAAATGATACGATCATGGAATATTCCTTCCGGCATCGTTTCTATTAGGAAAATTGCGTTGTGTTATGATGTAAGATGGTTTATAAATTGATGTGTAGTGTATATAATTATAGCACACTTACTTAGGCATTCCGCTTTTATTTGGATTTGCGTTGATTAATTTGATATTGATATAAATAAATTCTTAAAGAAATGAATGATTTACATTTTACGATAATCAATAGATTCATTATCATTAAATATTATAGATACAATGTAATAAATGTAGTGTTTATGTGTAGCATCTGTGGTTTTGAATCACCGTTGTTCCACTATAATTTATAGATGTAAGAGATTCGAACGTGAAATAGGTCTGTCTATTTATAGAAAGTTTATTGGGCGTCAGACAAATTGTTAAATTTACATATTATCAGCCGGCTCTGAAGATTAATGATTAACATCAATGAATGGGACATTTCTAAATAAAATGGACATAATAAATTTAATTTATATTATCATATGTGTGAGCGAAATTTAAAAATTTGTTTTGGCGCCCTAATTTTAATACATTTCATCGATGTTTGTACAATTTTTATTGAACTGTAAATTGATAAGAGAAAAAAAAAACCGCTATATATCGTGTACATTTTGTTTTGTTAGAAAGTAAAAAAAAAATGATTTCTAGTCAAAATATTGAGCATATTAAAGTGTAGATATTATGGACGAGGTAATTGACAATAACACTGGCCTGGCGACCTGTCAACATTAATATTATCTATAAGTACAGGACATGTACATTATATTTATTATTTTCGACGTTGTGGTAATTATTTGCAACTGTAATATTGTTAATAATTGATTTTTATAATGCAATAGTTAAATCATTAGGTTGCTATGAATTTAAGATAAGTTTTGAGTATTAGGTTTCGGGTAATGATGACAGCTGTCACTTTTTCTTTTTTTACATTTTCAAAACAATACAAGATTTAAGGCATATTTTCTCTACAAAAGAGCCTTGACGGTCCACCACCGAATGTTTTTATGTTTATAATATTTAATTGTTTTTTTTTACATATTATTGTGGTTAAATTAATACAAATTATATCTTCAAAACATTATTAAATAGTAATACAAAATTAGATTATTTTTTGCTACGGATATTTTCGGCCGCGTTTTGTAAGGACATATTACAATGTGATCGCATCTTGTTAACAGGGCTTGCGTACAGCGGTGTAAGCAGTCATCTAATCACTTATTTCAAAACCGTTATAGCTTTCTGCCTTTTATACGATTGTCAAGGTTCATATGGCCAAAAAATGTAAGCGTTTGAACAAAACATATTTTATTGTGATAAATATAAAATGAATCATTGAAGACATTCGAGATTTATTTTTAGGGTAAGCTGATATTTGTGCATCACATTTCAGTACCTTTTATTTTGTTTTAATTTTAAAAATTAATATTTTCACTATAAGTGTCGCTTAAATGATAAGTTTTCGATTACGGTACAAGGGAGATTATTTTAAAACATTTCTAAAATGATTTTTAATCACAATATGCAGATAATATCTAGGTAAAAAATTTCTAAAACTCTGTAGGTAGAATGTTAATTATAGTTCATTACATAAAAATACATTTTGTTAGGTAATTTGTTACTACAGTCATTGTTAGGTAATATTATCGATGTGTGAAATTAATTTATGTGATCTTTAAGAACGTGTCCGGATAATATTATATCGAGGATTTTATCATAGCTTACTGTTTTTATATTAACGTATTTTAATCTTAGGGAATTAACTTAATTTTCCTAAATGTGACTCCCGATATCAACATAATATTAATGTTAAATGGATATTGTTTATTAAATTAAAACGAATAGCACTTCCCTGTGAGATGGTATTATGTACATAATCTAACTGTAGTTATGTATAGTATTTTATTTCAATGAAATTAATGTTTTATAGACTAATATACAAACATAAGATTATTTATTTGTTTTGCTGTGTACATATTTTTTTTTCAATAAACTGTACCTGTTTTATTTATGTTTCCTTATTCATCAATTGAAAGAACGTAAAATAGTAGTACACAGTCCTCAAGACTCGAGATATATGAGATCTCAAGTATTGTTGGCGTCAGGCAGGCGGACGGCCTTAAAACTGTAACCAAATCCTATACAGTATGGACCACGATCTCACCGTGCTGACCCACGAGTGGAAAAAAGGCAAGGGGATGATCGGTCACGGTCAAATCAAAATACATTCTCATGATATTAGTGAACAAGTGCACATCGTCTATGATGACGACACTTCGTCTGCTACAAGTTTTTGACTAAAGGTCTATGATAAATTATAAGTATGGGAAAGAAAGAAATTACGGCCATTCCCTCTGTCCATTAAATTTGCTTGTTGTTGATGTCTATGGGTAGCTTAACACCACTAGACCCGCTTGCTCGTTTGCTACCTCCTAACATAAAAAAGACAAGGTAAAGGATTGAAACAAGTTGGGCAAAGCGCCATCTTGTATTAATTGAAATAAGTTTTATGTAAAGCTAAATTTATAAAAGTCTTTTGAAGATAGATGACTGTTTCTGCAATTATTAAGATCCTCGATTATTATTACATTCGATTAGACTTGAAAAATGATTCCCGATATACAGGGTTTTCTGAAATTTAATAAAACTATGGTAAACTTAATTAAAATGGTATCATTTTCCCTGATCGCTGGAAAGAGGAGG
>JWHW01036121.1:71401-92919 GCA_000931545.1 Papilio glaucus | reverse complement strand
TACAGCTAGAGAGTTTATCGTTTTAGGCAATTAACAATTCAATTTAGCGATACACAGTTACAAGCTTTCACCTTCGAGCATCTGCCACGGCCGCCTGAAAATGCATAGTATTTGAGAAAAGCCGTTTGTGAAGGGTCTTCAAATGGCGATGAGTTTGCCATCTGTTTCGTTCGTCTAAATAAGATTTGGTGTATGATGAGCGTAAACGACTATTTTTCTTCGCTTCTGACGATGTTATTAACATTAAACATTTTTTTGTATGGAAATAGCCAAACAATTGCAATAAGTTATTTTTTATATTGGATAAATTAGCGTATGACCACGATCTGACCCGATGTTAAGTTGCGACGTGGTCCAACGGTGGTACTATTGACAATTTAATTGTTTACATCCAATGTATCCTCGCGTGTCATGCGGTCCTATTGGATTTTGAATATAATTAATTTCACTTTCATAGACAAAATTTTTATATATGAAGACTCATTCTCCAAAAGCTCAATGACGCGTTTCTAGTTTTAAACAAAGTTTAGCCGAGACTCTTTTGTGAAGTTTTACTCAGCTCTCAACGTCGAAACGATTTGTAATCTAGTATAAATATGAATAATTAATGTCCTATGTTACTCGCTAATAGCAAGGACTTTTTATTAATGAAAGAGTTGTTGAAATCGATACAGTAGTTTTTGTGTTTAATCGCTACAAACAAACAAATATTTCCTCTTTACAATAAAAAGTATTAATTACTTCACTTAATTCCAAATTCATGTATTATATGAACGTCTGGGAAATCACGATGAATTTACCGAATACAAATACAGAAGGTAAAACACAAAAGTATATTTTCTTCTACTTAACAGCTGACAACATATTTTTGCTTATTTTCTTGTCAGCGATGTCAGTAGGCTTCTACCTTCTCCCGTTTTCATAGACGTTTGCAAACACATCCACAAGTCTTCTGCTGATGCTTATGCGATCTGCTTACTTTTAACATCAAATTTTTCGCATGTATGTATGTATTTTTTGTGTCCCTTTGTATAATCTTCCCCGGAGTGTGATAGTCATTCAGGTTTTTCGGTTGTTATGTCAACTATTGTCATTAAACAACGACCTCATAAAATTTATTTGGCCAAAAACAGTGACATAATAATATTCTATCAGATCAGATTTTTGGATAGAAGGTATGATCTGGCTTAATAAAGTTCCACCGTTGATTTTCAAAGCAACTCAATATTTTTAATTAATAAACTAGCAATAGATGTGATTACATAAATATGTCGATCTTACATTATCTGTAATTTCATATAGATAAGCATGAAACTAAAATATTCCCAGCGTTATGGCCGAAAGCTACGTCTTTTCGTTCTAATGAAAAATATCTACATTCCGGACATGTGAGATTCTACGAATGATATTCGCGCAGTGTATAGGAATCACGTATTCGATTCACAAAGTGAATTGAATAGCTTTGTTACATTTTATGCCTTAACATTTTCATAACCTAAAGGGATTTCAAATATAGTAATGCACTTGTATGTACATATTTCAAATCAATCAATCAAAATGAAAATGTATGTGTTTATTCAAAAATATCTTTGTACGAGTTATATTTAACGTTTCACAATGTAACTCCTCATTCGCTGGAACGTTGATTTAAACTGTACTTATCAATATAAAAAAGGCAAAGCTCCGATTTCATACATTTAATTTGTTTAGAGACATATTTGTACGTCATATGTAGTGACGCGTTCTGCCTCGGCGTCCACTGTTCGCTACCGATTGCGCCAGAGCGGTGGTGGGCCATGACGCGAAACGACACAACATGCAAATGTGTTTCTATACCGCGGGGCTCGTGGCGTGAACATTTAGCGGACATGTTTTAATAATCACTTATTATATTTGCAGTAGTTTCAAGCTTTCAGCAGCAGAAGAATGACTTATTGAACTTGTGTGTATGTACGTAAAAAGTTTTATGTGACACAAACTGTAAAGAGTATAAGGATCATATAATCATAAATGCTGCTCGGGAAGATATTGCTGAAAATTTAATTGCCTTCAATCAGCGAATGGACCTCCTCGTATTGTAATTTGTTCGTTCTAATGTACTGATGTAATTTCTCTTCGTCACTTTCTAATTATTTAACAACACGATAAAATTCACCTTTGTACTGTCTCCCTATGTGTAAAGAGTGTTCATCCTTTTCTTTTTTTGCTCTCAAAAAGTTTCATTGAGACATAGAGCATGCCATGAACACTAATGTGTTATACATTAGTGTTCACATTCACCGTCACGACAGCACCACGACACGTAATTATGTTTCCGCACGCCACACTACGCCGCGTCACGCCACGCTACGCCACGCCACGCCACGCCACGCCACGCCACGTCACCGTCACAAATTCTTCGCATTCCTCAAAATAGCAGTAAAAAATATGAAAAGAAGTATTCCTTTCCTTTTTTTTCATTGCATGCTCTTTTCTTCTTCCTCAAATAAACAATGAACTTAAAAACAAGTTTCGAATTAGATACAAAAATATTGTTTCCTTTGTTGAATCTTCATACCGTAAGTCTTAATAGGATTCTTTACTTTAGTTAACTGGGTCATTTTGTTACGAGTACGCCAAGTGTGTCAAGCAGGGCTAAAGATAGCTCACACAGGTCGCGCTCGTGGCTAAGCTAAGTGTGGGCCCTAGTCTCAATCGTGAGTAGCTGTCAGGCCATAGTACGTGTCTACGACCCTGCATACTAAATAGAAAGTTTACGCCTCCAGCACACTGGCGTAGTTTATTCAGTCGCTTCTAAACCTTTTGCCAGCGTTAAGCGATATCATAACGGACGATTCAAGGAGGAACGTTTTGTTTTCTTTTATTCATAAAGGATTTTTTCTCAAAGAAACTATCCGTCTGATATCGTGCATACTTATTCCCAACATTTTATATTTTTCTTTTTGATATCAAACTTCTTTTGATGTCTCATGTTATGTTAGTTTGATTGTAGATACATACCTTCACCTTAATTTAAAATATTTGTTTTAAAATTAGAAAGAAATGCAAGTAGAAGTAAGTGAATCCTATTATGTTAAGGGACAATCACAATTCACCAACATCCTTAAAAATAGAAAAGTAAGGGTTGACACAAAGACTGGTCTTTGTGTCAATAATAACTAACTAGAGTGGCGCAGTGTCATCACTTTCCTCGATATCGCGCAATTTCCCGTCAGCCTAAAATCTGAAGCTCATAGAGGTCCTTCCAAACCTCGCAACAACAAACACTCAGTCGTCCCAAGTATACACGCTTACCATTCCATTCGTCATCCATTCTCTCCAGGTGGCCGAGCCATCGGACAATGTATGTTCTTCTATAATCTTATTCCGCTCGGCTATCAGTTCCTCAATTGCTTCAAATTTATTTTTTTCTAATGCGCCATGTTCCATCCCTTCTTTGCACTCCTTTTTTCTTAATAGCTTACCCTTTGTAAGTAAAAGTTTCCCCTCTTCCTTTGTCAGTGTCCAGGCATCACATTCGTAAATTCGTGTCGATCTGATCACCGTAATATTAATCTGTCACATGATTATATTAGCTATGACACTCTGGTGAAAAATACGATTCTAATTAATAATACCTCAAAATTAGTCGAGCTGTTTAGGATTCATGTCACAATGGCACGGACATGCATACATATATTCATGAGCTCGGAAAACATTACCCTCCTTCTGGCTCAGTCGGGTAAAAAAGGTAGAGGAGATATAAAAAGGAATAGGAGAGAAAAAATGGGATAGGGCCAGTTGGACTTCACTAATTAGACAAAACGCTATAAATACATCTACCCCAGGCGCAGCCCGGTGAAACTGTAGATATCTCTTCCAGGCAAACAGTGACAAGTCAATCACAAACACTAAAATTCCGTTAGATTGCGGCGCTCTCCCGGCCAAGCCGCGTACACATCGCGGGCTCTATCATTGTTATGGTCTGAGAAATGTTTAATCTAAAATAAATAGAGATTCGGTTAAAAACGTTCGTTATGAAATATACATTTATGATTTTCCTGCAATTTCATGCAAGCATTCTGCACTTGGAAAAGTTTTAATTGAGGTATATGAAGCGTGGCTGTTGCCGGCAAATTTGTGCGGCGCGTCACAGCCGGTAACGGTGCTCTGGCGCGAACTACTTAGAGAAATATGATATAGTATGTTAACGGTTATTTAACTTTGTATTTTTAAGTACCTATCCTTAAAATGATTGGTTTGTTTGCTGCTGCTGGTTATAGTACGCTGCTTAATATTAGCTATCCATGTAAGTATTTAATATTTTAAATACAAAAAAGAAATTGACTGACGGATACATCAACAGCCCAAACTACTGGAGATGTGAAATTTTGCAGAGATATTTCTGTTGTGTAGGCGAGCACTAAGAAAGGATTTTTATAAATTCTAAAGGTCTAAAGTAGGAGGATGAATGTTTGTACAGAGAAAATACCCGTGCGAATCCGGGCGGGTCGTAATATTCTATATTTACATTTATAAAAGTTCTATTCTTTTAAGATTATAACTTACTTTTTGTTACTACATTGCATAATTTTTCTCTAAATCTTTTGTTAAATACTCCGCCTAAGCTGAAAGTCGTGCTTGCAGATGGTTCACGAAAATATTCGTACCGCAAACCGATTTGCACTGTAATGCGCCACCTACCGTGCGCTCGGAGGAGGTTTTATTTTAAGTTTCAAAGTTAATATTGAGTTCATGTTATTGATTAAATATATTTGATTTTTATGTTATATTTTAAGTCATTCGTGAGTCAAGAACTGATTATACTTTACGATTTACGATCAATTCGCGATAATCAAATAATTTTTCGATATATATATACCAATTAATCCTTAAACACTAAATTAGAAAACATATCTCAGTACATACAATCTTATTACTGGTAGAATAAGAAGCCATATTTATTCAAATGAATTGTTCATATTTTAAAATTTAGCTTCGTTATCTATGCTTGAAGTAACGACGACGGCACAGGAAAATATGCAGCTCAGCCAAATAGCGCTGCAGACACTAATTACACTCGGCTTCTTATCCGAAGCTTAAATAAATTACTCTGACGGAGCAGTGCTCTGTTAAATTTCATACTTTATGGAACGAGGGAAAGCAAGACATCGAATAAATTTCTTGTATTTTTTTCACAGGAGAAATAAGGAGTGAGATATAAATCACTTGCCATTACTGAATATTTTGTCATGATTGTATTAGTTTTCTTTATAAAATGTTCGCTCGTGTTGGTAGGGAGGTATTCTGTTTTTTCCCATAAGTCTGTCGGAATATGTCTCGTAACATCTTTTCACGGCTAATGGATTCAGGCCAAGTAATGGTATTGGTTTCTTAATTCGTCACAATACTTTAAGAGTTTGGTGACTCCGCGGCATTGTACACATATCATATGAGTCTCATAGCGTTGGTGAAGGGATTCGGAATCCCAGTTTACTTCGTTTGACGAACTGAAAATGTTTCAATGTGGCACAAAACTTTATTATTGCTTTCGCGTAACAATCAAATTTTATTTATTTATTTCAAATGAGTGAATGAATCAATTAATCAAATGAACGAGTGTCTTAAATGTTCGTGCATATCTCTAAACAAAACAGTGGTAAGTGTATTTATTCCATACAAAATTAAAAATGATTATTAAGCTGTCTCATATTTCTATATTTTAGAATCACGCAAATTGATCTGTTCTGTTGTCTTACTTCTGTTGCCTTTTTTGGATAACACTAAAGATGTGGTAATAGCACACAAAGATGTTGGTCTATTAGCTCAGTTTTATGATTACAATATATTTCTCCGAGTAAAACTAAAAACGAGAACCGCTGAATATCCAACCGATAAGATGCCGCAAATATTTTGATATCTATAATCACCGCCTTAAAACATAATAAGTGCTGCGGTAGCACATATTATAATGATATAATAGTGAAAAAGTGATTTTCAAATTAAATATGAATTTAGATCACGAAGGGAAATACGATATCTTGCTGGAAAACTTTTCCTTCCGAACAACTTTGAAAATTTGTCGCACCATCAGACGGTTTCAAGTTTTAATTGATTCATTGTTTTTGCCACTGCAGATCTCAAACCAATAAAATTATCTTTTCATTTATGTCAAGCCATTCAATAAATCTGAAATACTTTGCTGTAGGGTTAAAGTATAATATATACATATTTGATAGATGTTTGATTTTTATACGAAATTACATCATAGTAAGGTTTACAAGACTTGAATAAAGAGAAAACATTTTAATGAATATAAACTATAGTACAGAAACAGGAAAAAATAGTGAATACCTTACCGTTAAAGAGAAAAATTGGTCAAAAGTGATAAGGATTATGTATATTGAAGTAAACGAAAAAGTTAGCTGAATGAAGAAACTAATTTTGGATACGAACTTTTGAACATAACCGCGAAAAAGATGCCTGTTAAAACTTTGATAGCAATTGTCTTTGCGCAAAGACTTAAAAAACTTAAGCTCGCTTCGTTAATGTACTTGAGTAAGAAATCCCGATGATGAATTAATTGTTGTGATGAAAAATATCCGGCATTAATATATCATCGGATATATGACAAAATTGTCTATCGAGTTACTCGTCTAATCGTGGATTTCTAAAGATTCATTGTTGATGTTGGCACTACCAGGGAAAAATCTATAAACCTGGTCCATATGGTTCATAGAAAATAAATTGTATTATTGAGTAGTTAAAGTTTTGTGTGAAAATATTTTATTTATCGATATTTATCAATTTTTAAACCACAAGGGTTTATTCCACTTTGATCACTTGAGTCACGTGACCTGGGTTATCAAAGTAGATTTTTTTTTATTTATAAAAAATAGACTAGCGCTTGACCACAATCCCACCCGATGTTAAGTGGTGACGTGGTCTAAAGATGGTACGCACTAGTTTAGAAACAGCCTATTCACTCTTCTCTTGAAGGTATCCACGTCATAATCGGACGGAAATACAGACGCTGGCAACATATTCCAATCCTTTGCCATTCGCACGACGAACGAAGATTCGAATCGCTTCGTTCGAACGCGTGGTATCTCTACTATGAAAGGATGGAAACCTGCCGTATGTATGTCTGTCTGTCTGTCTAATAATGAAATGATTTAGTTCTCTTATCACCAGGGTGCATAGGGTTGATCTTATTTCTAATCGTTACTTTGTCTCCATATACTAACCAGTTTGCAGCAGTAACACTCTTAAATTTATTTTAATTTGCTAATTGATTTCGGATTAGATCTTTAGGCGAATATTGGAGGAGGCCAACGTTCAGCAATGTACGGTCGTTGGTTAAAAAAATATTTCATCAAAGAATATACGGAAGACATACAAATGTATGTTTTAAAAAATCTGACGAAATAAACTGTATTTTTTTGTGTCGCACAAAAATCAGGTCAGTCTTTAGGGTCACCTCTGAGGACTTGATGATTTGATCCTCTAAATACATTTGACAGACAACTATTCCACTTTGATCACCAAGGTAGCGTGACTGTGCCTCAGGTGATATAAATTTCAGGTCATGAAAGTGTAATAAACGTTAACATATGACTGATATTCGAATGGCGCCGGTCATTATAACGACGGTTTGTTACTCTTTATAAACAATTTTTAATAAACCGGTAAAACATTTCGATTTAAGAAGTTACCTGCATCCCTAACCCACCAAAGTTTTCGCGGGCTTTTAGTTGTCAAATAATGAAAGAACGTAACCATATATATTATATGCTCTTTGCGAATATCAAAAATTATCATAATATATTGTTTTTTACATATATATTTTGTGTTTCTCAAACTGTTTAGAATACACAATATAGTAAAATACTATGTACTTTAATATGGTTAATATACTGATTGCTTTTTAAGTTAAAGTAGTTAATCTATTTGTTAAAATCATGAGTTCTTTTTTATCCGCCGAACTTTCTGCGACCTGCAACGCATTGGGAACACTAAATAAGAAAACTGGGAAGTATATGATAGATGATTTTACACTTAACACAGTTAAAGATTTAATTAGATACTTGAGACGCGATGGAGAAGACCACGAAATACGCAGACACTTTGGACAAACTAAAGTGCTGCAAACGGATCTTTTACCAATGCTAATTGATCACTGGGAAAACAGTGAGCTATTCGATGTAACTTTAAGGTAAAATTTAAATGAATCATCAATTTTTATGACCTCTTTTGGATGTTATACACAAGTACCTTATATAAAACATTCATTATTCAATAGAGTATAATATGATATGTGTTAAAATTCTAGAGATATAACTTATATTTATTCAATTTATATTTTTACTTGACTGACCCAGAACGAGACTGGTTTACCCATGTATTTATGCATATTCTATGGTGACCTCTAGTAGCCTAAATGGCTTGACCAATTTTGGAAAGTGAGATGTTGTTAAATCTTCCCGGGAGTGCCATAGCTTATATGATGGTGTGATGAATCATACAGTCAGTTGGGTTATTGTTTTTTTAAATAAACAATTATTTACTTATTAAAATTCAATATAGTTTTTTATTATGTATTGTTTAACTTTAATAATTTTTATGCATTGGTTACATCTGGCAGGTTAATAGTAAATTTAACAAATCCAGTTCTGCTACTGTATAGAGAGGAAGTTCCTGTGGAGCGCACTGCTCGACACAATTATTTGCAAATATTAGCTCATTTGCAAAGCTACAAAGAAGAAGCTTTTACTAAAGTTGATATTTGGCAAATGTTTTCGAAGAAGCTTGCTAAAATTCTAGAAATTGTGAGTAAAGTACACCTAAACTAAAAAGTAAAGGGAATATTGATGATGAAATATTGGGTTGATATATTAAATCAAATGTGTGATATTACATTTTTTGCATGTAGGATTGGTCAGAAAGAGATGAAGACACTGGTTTGATCATTGAAAGGATCTTAATCCTAATAAGAAATGTATTACACGTGCCTGCTGATCTTGATAAGGAAAGAAGACCTGAAAATGATGCCAGTGTTCATGACCAGGTTAGAATATAAGTATATTATAATTTTTATTCCTAAACTTGATTTTAATCGTGTTTAACTGATATTAATGAATTCTTACATAAGCAATTACTTTTTAATATTTGCACCATTATATTGGTACAATCATTTTGAGTTTGTAATTTCAATCATAAGATTATAACTAAATAAAAATTACAAGGTTACTTGTAATTTTTACTTGTTTTTTTTATTTCATTGATATTTTTTAGGTATTATGGGCATTAAATCAGTCAGGAATATTGGATATAATCCTCTACATGTCATCAGAAAATGAAAAACAGTATTTTATGCATATACTTGAGATAATATCACATTTATTGAGAGAACAGAATCCAACAAGCTTAGCTAATGCAGCTCTGCAAAGAAGTGTGGATGAGAAACTTAGAGATGAACAGGAACTTTTAACTATCAGGATGACTGAAACAAAAGAAAGACTGAACAAGATTAGACAATACTCTGGTACAAGGTATGTGTATTTCTAAGAACTTTTTGTATGGAACAACCTTTAAGATAAAAGATCTCACAGGTTGTTCTGTACAATTGCCTATAATTTTCAATTGTGATTTGGGCTCAGAAAAAAAGTTTATTCTAAAAAGGTGTGTGACAAATGTGGATAGTTTTGCTATTTTTGTCTGTGCAATATATGGTGGTAATTATGTCTTATTAATTCTGGTTATCACAATAAGACTATAATTAAACATTATTATTTTGTGGTGGTGAAAATTTTGTCTCTGTCTGGTTGAGTAAATATGCAATACATACATAAAATTGATACATAGTTAAAATATATACCAAAAGTGAACATATAAGATAAATTAATAAATATATAAAAAAATTATATAAATACACAAATAAAAAATCCCAACCAAACGGGATTCCCTCGTCAGGGGAGACCAGACGGTCGAGGGTTACGGGGAAAGGAAGGGAAACCGGCGGACAATTCACGCGGTATCGAGAAGCACCACTTTCTGCACTTCACTCGTTTGCAGAGACGACTATCAGGATTATTTCAGTCGGCAAACCTCCCCACATGTCGATCACCTCGTGAGCCAGGTCCAGATACTTCCACTTTTTCTGTGTATCGGCGTTCGCGAGGTTCTCGTCATATGGGATGGTTATGTCGACAAAAAATACCCTGGATTGTGTCCGGTACATCAGCACGATTTGAGGCGTTTTACGCATTTCCACAATCACTTCCTCCAAGCCTCCCCATCTTCTCTAATTCCTGATGAGCCATCTCCCCGTCTTCTACCTCCACCTCTACCAGAGGTGCCACTGGTTGCGCTTCCAGAGGTTGCTCCCTAATTTGCGGAATTGATCCCTCGGTAGAGACTGGAGACTCTGACGAGGAAAGGGCCTCACGTTTTAGTCGTTCGAGCTCGGTATCATCAATAAAATTAGATCTTAGGATGTACCGAACTCGGTCTCCCCCTTCCCCTTTCGCCCTGTAGTACGCCCGTAATCAGTTTTTGTTGGTTTGCAAATTCCAACGAATGCGGGACACTCCACCAGTGGCGGGTGTCAATTGCTGGGTCTGGGAAAACTCTGCTGACACCAAATCTGGTGGGGATGATGGATGTGGGGGGGTTGCCAGTTAGTCGTGCTTGCTGGCGGTCCGCATTCTGTCACGTCCAGCGCTAGCTCCAGACGCGCCCCGGCGACCCCCAGGTAGCGGCCCTATACGCGTATTTCTTAGTTTCATCATACATAAATGGGCGTCAGATAACGGAGGACACCCGACTCCGGTGCCGTTTATCTAGGAGCCATATGCACAAAAGGGCCTTAGCGGTCGTATATTGCTGCCGAGGCACGGCACGAACACCTCTATCAAAGCGTTCCTGACGCCCTTTTATTGTTATTAATTACAGTATTAGGGTAGTATTCAAATATAGTATGTTTTCATTTCAGACATTCTAGGTTTGGAGGTACATATGTTGTCCAGAATATGAAATCAATATCAGACAATGAAATCATATGCTTGAAGCCTTTAAATAATATATCAAGTTTAGACTTTAATGGAAGTAAAAAAACAAAATTAGTGAAACCTAAAAATAGAAGGCCGGTAGAAAGTGGTGTATTAGAGAGACGGTCTGCATTTGCTGTGAGGTAAGTTTATGATAAAAATCTGGTTCTTTGAGTAAGGGAAGAAAATGTTAGGAACTTGTAACTCCCTAGTTAAATTTTCAAATCTTCCATTATCAAAAACATGTTAGAACAGTGGTATAATGATATAGCCATTGGAAACATTGCACAATTAGTCCAATGTTATTGGGCAAGTACGAAGGGATTTGATGTGACAATGTTATTTATGCATGTGTGTCTCTTTTGATAAGTGACATGTTGGAAGGCCCATAAACCCATTTTTCTTACCGATGGTCGGATTCAAATATAGTTCTTACAACTCCTTGCTTGTTTGATTGTTTATTGGTATCATGAGGGGAATAAGTTGTTTTCGTGCCCAATTCTATCTATTTTTTCCAGTAATTTCTATGAACTCTTGTAGAAAATTTTAAAAATAAATTTAAAGTAAACAGTAAGTTTATTTGCAGGTTATTCCTTAAAGAGTTCTGTATAGAGTTTTTGAATAGTTCCTATAATCCACTGATGCACTATGTGAAGGATGTGTTGGTGAGAGCCAGGGCTCAGCAGAATGATGAATCTTACTACTTGTGGGCTGTCAAATTTTTTATGGAGTTCAATCGTGGCCATAATTTTCACGTGGGCCTCGTCAGGTAATGTTCTACATGAATACACATTGTATTTCACACATTGTATTATGATCACCTTTACTTTAATTTTACAATTTCATTACACCCTTCATCAGTTTATTTCCAATCAAGTAAATTCACTTCTGACTTTGAGTGTAAAAGGCTAGGCGCGCACTTGCGGTGGAAAAACGAGAATAATTACCCGATGACCCAAAAGGAGGGTACTTTTTATGAATGAAGGTGGCAAACCAGCACGCGTGTCACCTGATGTTAAGTGACCGCTACCCATACGCATCCGTAACAAGAAAATGAGTTGCAGATGTGTTGCCTATCTTTAATAGACACGGGAGGGGATAGACAGGAAAAAGAATGTTTCCTTCTCCCATTCATCCCCTCCTCCCCCATCCAATCATCTTCCCCTTCCCATTCTATTCTTGGAAGGGAAGGGGTGGCAGACTGACACGGTGGAGCCAGCCCATTTATACAACAGATGTTGTTGGGGGCCCTACCACTGTTGAAATGTTTTTCGCGCGCATGTCTGTATGTATATCCGTTTCATTTTGACCTGTTGCCAAAATGGATTCAATTTTGTGTGTTACTAGATTAGTATTCTTCCCGAGGTCTCATAGTTAACATGCAGATGATGTGATGGAAGAATTAATGATAATAACCATACAGTCAGTCGGGTTTTTTGCTTTTTGCTTAACAATTACTTATATTATACAATGTGCTGAAAATTTATTACCTATAGCTATAATACGTAGGTATCTAAGTTGGCTAACTATTACAATAGATCCGCGGTAACTTGTCCCATCTCATCGGCGCCCCTTGTAATTGAGCATCGCTGACAAGACGATGAGTTGGGAAACAGGAAATTTGAAGAGTTCGTGCTTGTTATTTCGGTACAAAGATGAACGTAGCTTCGTAATTGTTTCATTAGGTAATTTCAGTTTTATCAAACAACCCTAAAAACCTGTTGAATTTAAATGAACAAATTGAATTAATCACGCTTGTGAAAATAGTTTTCAAGTCTTTTAATTCAATTTATGTAGGCAGAGATATTTAACCTCGTTTTTTGGATTTTTTTATTATTTGGAGTGTAAACAAAACAAATACGTATACCGTTTTAATCCGACGTTAAGCTCTGGAGAAAAATCTCTAAAAACCACACAGAGGATTAAAGCGAACAGCGCTTTGACTGTAACCTATTACCATAAACGAAACATATACGTCACATAAAAAATATTCAGCCACATATCCCATTTTTTACTCATTCTTTTTTTTTGTTTAAACCCACGTTAAATTTTTCCCAACTATATTTGTATTTTATTTATTGTTGGTTGATATTTTTGTCGAATTGTATTTAATACTAACTCTCCTTTCTGTAACACAGGGTTTGACCAGACGTGACAGATTTCTACTTTTTATACTAGTCACGAACCAATATATTTAGTGTTCAGTCTCAGAACTGTATATCGTAATATTTACCTGTATAACTGATTGTTGTACTATATCACGACTGTGTGTAGTTTACTCGATGCTGTATTATATGTTTACTAAGAATTACGACTACAAATATAGTTTAAGAATGCGTTAATGAATTTTCGTTTTACGAATTCTCATGTCTTAACATAATTGTAAATGAGAATCCGAAAAATAATGCCAGACCCAAACTCTTTCCATCGGATCTACCACAAAATGTTCACTAAGTTGTGACTACTTTTTGTATTTTAGAAAGCATTGATATAGACAAATTCATACAAATTGGAAACACTGGAAGTATAAAAAAATAAAATTCTTGATACTAAATTTGTAAAAATAGCCAATGTATATAGTATTTAGTGAAAATAGAAGGTTGCCGGTGCTTATAGTACAGGTTTTTCTTTGTTTAAGCACTGGCCGCATTATTATACCATAAAAAATAACTAGTAAGCATTATAATTTGTAAAGACCTATAAGAAATTGTATCAGTTTTTATTCTAGAATAAATAATCAAAACTGGTGGTATCCTATTTTAGAAAATGTGTTTTTATAGTTTTGGAAATAAATTTAACTCAAAAATCCATTCGCTAACACAAACACGTTTTCAAAATCCGGTGGACGCAATTAGCTATTTTAATCCTATAATTTTAATTATTCCAATTATTGACTTATAATTTTTAGTGAAACAATGTCCGTCCCGATGTTTCATTACGTTCAGCAGCAGATGGAGAAGTACTACGACATGATTAAAGTGGAGAAGAAGAAGTTTGCCTCTTGGGTTCGTCGCTTGCATCTCTCGCTCAGAGCGTACAAAGAGCTATTAAATACCCTACTAGCTATGGACAAGAGCAGCGATCCCACTGTGAAGGAGTCCGCTAAAGTTTTGAAAAGCAACATATTTTATGTGCTCGAATACAGAGAATTTATTCTTTCGACATTTCTGAACTATGACGATAATAAGATGCCGAGGCAAGTTATTTATACAATATTTTATATTTCCCACATTGTATGCTAATTATTATTCACCCAGGTAATGGACAAGAAGAGCCAAGCTTCAGTGGGATATTTCTATACTAAGTTTTTCAAGAGACAGGAGGATAGCTACTCACAATCTATCGGGCACAAATGAAATTGAATAGTTCTAGCCAATTTTGATAGATCTCTTATGATTTTAGGTCGTATTTGGTGGACCTGGTTGAAACCGTACATCTATTTCTGAAAATGTTGGAGCACTATTGCAAGAAAACCGGCTTGGTCGTACAAAAGAAAGTTCGCAAGAAGTCGAAGACGAAAAGTAAGTAACTTTCGCAAGCCATTTTCGAAACACGTTACCCCGAGATATTTCTCCTCACTAACTCGCCGAACTTTATTGCAATTGTATGGCAAGATGTTGATGGTGATTTACGAATCGTACCAAAACGCAACGATACAATCTTATTTGTTCACGTATCGACCGTTTTCTAAGTTATATTATTGCGTATGTTACGAGTTGTCTTTCGCTCGATTGTCTTCGCTATATATTGAAATTGTGAGCTTTAGATGCTTCGAGCTCAGCTTGGAAAAGTTTATATTTGAATTTCAAAAGAATAAAACAAATGAATATCGAAAACCTTCAGATAAGGTACAAAAAGGTATTCCATATAAACCTTTCGTAATGTTAGACTATTCGTACGTAAGTTTTTTATTGCTACGTAATATATTCTTGATAAGAATTTATTTTGAAATAGAAAAGAAACAGCGATCACAGAAAGCGAAGAGCGTTCCCGTTGAAGTCCCTGCATGGGATGAGCTCTGTCCGCAGGTAGCTTGCGTGCTGAGCGCCGGTGTGCAAGAGTACCCGCCGCCGTTCGATGCCGCCTCCGACGTGCCTATAGACCAGCAGCAGTGAGCCGTTTTATTGTAATAGTTTTCCACACTGGACATGTTTGTTAGATGATTCCGCGTATAATAACTTCGAATTAGATTATAGGTAACATATGTCAAAAAGTTGACGTCGAAACATGAAATATTACCATGGCAATCGATATGGTCTTTTTTATTTAAAATATTAGCAGATTATGGAAATAATTTTTAAACATTTCTTTAAACCATTCCAAATTAGCTTAAAAGCTCGTGCTAGGAGATGGTTCACGACAATAGTCGAATGGCGGATTCTAACCCACGACCTCATGATCGGTAGTCCGTACCGTTTTATTTCCGATAAGTACCCCTATTATTATCTGTTCCTCTGACAATGTATGTTGAAAATATCATGACTATCGGTTGAATCGTTAGAGCATAACAAACAATCACATTCGCTTTTATACTATTAGTCCAAACTAACTTTTACTACTTTTATACAATTATCCAAATAGTATTGATATTATTCTTTGTATCTTTTATCTTTTGTTTTTGTAACTCATCAATAAAGTAAATAAATATATCTCAACACTTTAAAATCGCTGTGATTTTCTCTACAACCGAAGTTTTCTTCTATTCTTATTGTTGTGTCGGAATTGATAGCTAATTAGTAGTTGCTTTCTATCCATAAATGTAAGGAGTAAAGAAGGAAACATCAGTACTCTTACAAGTACATACTAATTAAACTTTTATCTACGCCCCATCGGGATCGCTCCCGGAGAACGTCAGCAACATCAAGGGGTTGCTGGGGTTCTTCGAGGATCTGGGTTGACGAGTCATCAATATCCCACCCTCGTGCAAAATAGAGACTGATTATTTTATTGGGTTATAATTCTTTTAGGGAGGAGTGTATGAAGAAAATTCAGACGTTAATGCGGGAATCAAAGTATGAGGATGCTGTCGGTACGTTTAGAGCGGCCAGGTAAGGATTTTTTAACATACAAAACCTCTAATATCATCGTCGTTGTTATATGGTGTAATACGTAGCGAAAAAAGTATTCATATTGCTTTCTATTAAGTTCTATATTAATAATTATATACTATTGTAATATTGTGCCCACTACGAAATTTTTATTGAAGTTGAACACGGCCGCTAGTATTTGCGGATTTAGGGTAATTTTCGTTACAAGCACCGTATTTTCATTACTTTTCTTGTTAGAAATGTATACATACAATCAACGAAGTTTGATGATTAATATATTGCTAATTACATATAATCTTTGTTAATGTAAAATACGCATAAATTATTAATATGTGTTAAAAAGTATTAGCATAATATGTTAAACTCTTATGTATTATAATTATAATACCATTCGTTCAGGGAGGTGTGGCCAGAGGAAGGTATATTCGGTGTGAACGGCATCGCTGAAGATGAGGAGTTAGATATGCTGCGAACTATTTACAACACTGATCTAGGCGTTGCAGTAAATGGCAAGTACATTGAATATAAATACTACTCGTACACGAGAGTTGAGTCTGAATGACGTCACAGTGATTGTATGATGTCATAGCTTTGTCGCTCCCTATAGTCACAATGCGTGAAGTGACCACTGGTGGGGGCAGTGTTTCATTTGACTCCCATGATATTGTACACACGTAGTGTGCATTTAAATAACATATATTTTCATGAAGTTGATTTGTTTACAGAAGTCGCGGAAGTAGAAGACGAGTCACAAGATGGTTTTGACAACGAAGAAGAAGGTGTTGTACAATTTATTTTATCATATAATTTTGAATATTTTTTAACACCAACAGTATTTTTTACGAGTTTTTAAAATTAATAACGATTGTGTTGGACATAGGAAATTATTTAAAATGTTTAATTGAAATAATAAATTCAAATATAAAATATAAATGTTTTATTTAAAGATGATGAAGAAGAAGAGGAAAACACGACGTCCGTGGTAGAAACTGACTTCGATTTCCAAGACTTCGTTCAAAGGTACGTTAATTATGAAGTTACTATCGTTACGATGGAATATTTTGTTAAGTTTATAATCGTAATAGACCGAAAGATAGTGACACAAAATTTCTGGTCATTCGTACCGATATTGCGTAATAACGTAACGGGTCTAATTACGTAATAAGGAGTAATACGACCTTATTATTTATTTTAGCAGTTCTTTGTATGCTCATAAAGACAAGTCTGATCGACACACCGGAGCTGTATGGCATTACGCTACCGCCTATTTCTTTTTCATTGACTATAGGAAAATACAAGAATTTTTGTGGAATAAATCGTTCGATACTCGTAATTTATCCAACACGTTCGATTAACGTCCGCTCGATTGGGCCGCCGGTACCAGCGCTATGATCATTATTTTCCATTTCTTCATTACTTAATTAGACCCATTAAGTAATCTGACCCCTGAAGGGTCGCAATACAGTACAAATGATCGGAAATATTGTGTCACTATCTCCAGTTTTTAACCATAATTGAATCGTAGGTTCTGCCACCCCCGTGTGGTGAGCGCGTGCGCGTACCTGATGGAGCGCTACGAGAATAACTCTCCGTACATAAACCACTGTATAATTAAAATGCTGCACCGCATCGCTTGGGACTGCCGCAGACCTTCTATGATGTTCCAGGCCACCATGTTCCTCACCTTCCAGAAGATCTTCCACAACCCTATGCCACATTTTAAGGTATTTTTTTTTTATATTTAGACGGCTCCGCAAAAGTTTTTTTTGAAGATATTATCAAAGTGATATTTCGAATTTATTTAAATAAATAGTCAAACTTTATGCTTTAAAAGAATGAAACATATAAATGTGTTTAAATCTAAACTGATATATTATTCCGAAAAGCGTCATTCACCTTCTGGTGCGTCCAGACTTGCTACAATTGTTTGGTCCACTTTTATTTTTTTTATAGTAGAAGGTGGCAAACGAGCAAGACGCTTGACGCAATATCAAGTGATCGCTACCTATAGGCATTTGCAACAAGTTAATGTGTTGCATCTGCAACATATTAACGCATCTGCGTTGCCTACCTTTGATGGCCATAAGAGTGGAAAAACAATAAATGGTTGTTTCCCTTTCCTATTCATTCCTTCCACCGTCAAGTCCACTTCCCCTTCCCATCCTTTCCTAATTAACAACAGATGGGAAGGAGAAGAAGACTACAATTAGGCCTCCGGTATCTCACTCATCAGACGAAACGCAGAATACCCTACTTCACGCCTGTCTTCTGTGAAGTCGTGGTTTCACCGGTCGAGCCGGTCCATTCTTCCAACAGATGTTGTTGTTGCGGGCTCAATCACTATTCTACCGCAACTCATACAGCAAGTGCGCGCGTGCGGCATGCGCGCTGCGCAATTGCGCCGCATCGTTAGATCTGGACGCACCCTAAGATAACATATTTAATGTTAGGTCTCATCTTCAATTGTTATTTTTAAACAAAATAACAATTGAAGATGAGACCTAACATTTTATATTGCGACATTTTATATATTTTTTAAACGCAATCAAAAGTTTTTGCGTTTTCATGTTAATAAAAAGATAGATTTGTTGTTTAAGCATAGCCTTCGATTCAATAGGTTGTTATAAAGTTGTCTCTCGCTGAATTTCAAATGATCTCCTTTCGCTCAGGAGTTGGAAAAGTTCGGGCTGTTCGTGTTCAAAAAGTTCGCAGAGGTCGCCTCAAAAAATACGAAAGTGTTTATCGAACTTTTGTTTTGGAAGTCGTCTAAGGACGCAATCGACATAGAGCACGGCTACGACCTCTACAGCGACCAAAAGTAAGTCTATTTAACTTCAGATTTATGCTAATGGCTGAGCGCTAGTAACTTTCAATTTTAATCCCCTTTTTTCGGTCTCCTTAAAGACGAAGCTTTACGTAATGAAAAATATGACACACTGTCCGACATTACGTATACATACACATATGACACCCGAACGTATCCGATCGCTTCATCTATGATTACATTTGCTTCCAATATATGTTAAATTTAACTTTTAAAACGAGCCGTTATTAGTATATATAAATTTAATATCTATACTATCATTGATATAGTCAGAAGCTTGCGATATTAGATACATATTGCATGTGGACTATTGCTAGAGTAATTAAAATGTTTGTCTACATTTTTATGTTTGTTAATTAATTAATCTTATAATATACAATATATCGGAACCCATATTTTTTGGGGCACCAAGTTTTTCGCGTTAATCGGACTGAAACATGACACCCCATACAAGTTCCTATGGTGCCAAATGAGCAACGTATAACATCAATTGGCCATCATCGTCACAGTGATATTGGCACTCTCTCAATAGTTTCGTTTATATTTTAATTGATATTAAAATAAATTGTCTATCTGTTAGGGACAAGGTAGGCAAAGGCGTTTGGAGCGAAGAACAAGAGGATGAACTCCGCAACCTGTTTATGGAGAATCAGACAAATCCTACAACGGAGAAAGGTAAAAAACCGTCAGTGTTATCATGTTATTTTAAACAACTGCTATTTACTTTCATTTAACTTTTCTGAGTAGATGTAATCGATTGGATACTGGAAAACCTAATCGATCAGACCCGGACTAGACGAGGTGTTATCAAGAAGTTAAAGGACCTCGGCTTGATATTCAAGGCGCCGACGAAGAAGAGCACCAAGGAGAGAATCAAAGAAAGAGTCCCTAAGGAGTTTTCAGAGGAAGAAGACTCTTTACTTATTGAGTTATGGAAACAGTATGGTGATTCGCCAGGTAAGTGATATTATTTTGAGCATCATACTTTAAAGTAGACCTAATTTAGGGTTACTGTCCCATTTAAGTCTGAAATCCAACCCTGAATTCTTAATTTGACTCAAATGATAAGAATTGCAGGTGTTGTCCTATTCTGTAAGAAATGAAGAAAAAGAGAATAAAAGGAGAAAAGTAAAAAAGTGTTAATTTTAGCTCCAAGGTCGTTACTACTTACAAAAATCTTCGGTTATGACCGTTGTTCTCACATGCTATAATGTTCCGTTCCGTTTAATTATAGACCGTTAATTGTCTATGTGTGCCGGTCGTAAATTATCTTAATAGTGAAGTGAAGTTCGCTCACTGAAATGTCATACTAATAGGCTTAATGGAGTGTTAGGGACAAAACTGATCGTGTGCTCTATTCATTCTTGATAGAAAGCACCAATAGTCTAATTTATGTAAATATAAATGGTACGGAATTGGAATGGTTAAAAATAGTGTTATAAAATAATTCCCATTTTCTTATTTTTAGGGTTATAATTTAGGGTTATAAAGCTTCAACATCTCCACGTGTCACTATGGTAGTTGTATGTGAATGGTTGTAGGGGCGTACCATGTTTCGACGACGTCACCACTTAACATCAGGTGGGATTGTGGTCAAGCGCTAGTTTATTAGTTATTAACAAAAGATACATGGGTTGAAAATGTATTTTTCGATAGTATGCTACTAGTATTCCTTTACATTATTCTGAAATGATCTAATAATTGTGCAATTAGAAAAAAAGCAAACGAAGCAGATGTTCCCAGCTAGTTATTTTATAAAGTTTTATTTGACGAAGGAAAGGTTAAATCCCTTGTTTAATTACAGATCCTATGGGAGTTATTATACCCCGCATGCCACGTAAACGGCCTAGGCGTAGCCTCGTAGAACGACTTTTGGAGTTGGATCTCATACAGGACAAAAAGCAATGCAGGAAAAAGAAGCAGCGGAAATCAAAGAGTGCCGGAGCCGACAGCGACAGATCTGATAGTAAGTTAATGATTTAACTTTTTTTTACAATGAATAAACGAACATTTGACCACAATCTTACCTGATGTTAAGTGGTGAGTTAATCCAGCGTTAAAGGAATTGTATTTTAACTAAACATTGAAAATTTAAATGTCAATTTTATTTCGTCTCATCCAAACATCGTTTAATGTTTTACAAATTGATCATTTTGTAGTGGTTTTTTTTGCCGTTGCTAAACAATAATTTTAGGTAATAAATAACCTAATTTTTTTCGCAAATGAAATATTTTGTTACAGGTAGTTCATCTGGTTCGGAATCTTCTGATGGAAGTGATTCTGATAGCAATATCAAAGTACGCACACCACGGAAACTCAATAAAAATAAAGGAGATAAAAGGAGAGCAGATGTACGCGGTAGCAGAAAAGCGACTAAAAACATCGAACTCAGTGCAAGCGAAATTGCCAAACTATTAGTGCAAGCTGTTCAAAATGGTAAACAATAATTCACATTAGTAGTTAAACTAACAGTTTATTACGTTATTAATTATAGTTATGCGGGAGTTACGAACTCCTCAAGACTAATTCTCAAAATAAAAAAAAGCATCATAATAGGAATAATTACCGTTATAAACATTATTTGCTTAATTGCTTATAGTCTGATTTGGCCTTAAGATA
>JWHW01036121.1:33728-46194 GCA_000931545.1 Papilio glaucus | reverse complement strand
AAAAAAAATATGTAGTTCATTAAGCAGCAATAAAGGCTTATTTTATTTTATTTTATTTTTAAGCAAGCGAATGCAAATGTCTATAAAAAGCAATATGGTATATTTTTTAAATAATTTACTTTATGCAACATTTTTTGAAGATTTCGGCAAAATTGAAACATAAGAAAATTAAATTGCCCCAAATATAGTTTTAAAATTAAAATCAATGCATTCTATAATTTAATTATGTCATTACTTATATTTCATAGTCTATTAGGATGGCTATCCTATTTGATATTTTATTATAAATTATGTTTATATTAATGTGTAAAAACATTTATTTATATAGTGATTTTTTTTTAAATCGAGTACAAAATTGATTTATACTCTAATAATTAAAACAAAGACTAGGCCCATCTATTCTATGGGCAGCGTTATTCTCCTTCTGCGAAACCGTAAGGAGATTGCTGAGCAAGACCGGGAGCCCACTCGAAGACATAGGATTCGGGGTGTTTCCTCGGGGCACTCTGGTTTTCCCCGTAAGACCGGGCCACAATATACCCATGACATTGTCCCATTTGTCGCAGCGTCGACAATAAGGGACCCTCGGGATCGTGGGCGCTTAGGGTGGGGGCTCTTATCGTCTAGATAAACAAGTACGGGAGAACGGCAGCACGGCGTGTACAATATAAATAAAACATATCACAAGTGTGATTGAATTACTACAGTTGTGACGAGAAAAAAAAATACACAGTTATACTCTTTTCTAATGTAGCATCATATATATAAGAAACCTTACAGATTTTCCCATTAGACTATTATCGTAAACCCTCTCATAGCAAAAGTTTAAGGGTTGTAAAAGGTTTAAACAGGATATCTAAAAATGACATGTGCAACGAGAGACCTCGGGAGACTCGTTGACCGACGAAAATATGACTATTTAACGTAAATTACATGTGTCGAAAAATATTTTCATTTTTTTAAATATCTCGAAAGCATTTAAGAGATTAATTTTTTAAATCAAGTATCAATGAACATCTTTCTGCAGAAGGAGGACTTGTTAAAAATTTAAAAGGATGCTCCAAAGCATGTCACAAGAAATTATCTGTATAATGTATGAACTTTTTTTGAAATAAAATACTATCAATCTAAGCTGTAAGACTAAAATTTCCATACACGTCCGCCATGTTTGTGTTAATACAAACCTGCTTAGGTAACTTGTTAAGGAAATACTCGCCGAAGGCTTCTCGGCTCCGATGCTGAGGCGGACAATACCACTGGAATACAAAACAGCCCATCGATACACAATTGTCTGTTACGACAAACATAGGTAACAAATCAATAATTCAAATTAAGTACGTAAAATAAAAACAATTTAAGCCTTAATGTTTAAAAAAAATTATCTTATGTTCACCAGTCGGCATTAGTTTAATTATTTTTATCTTGATGGTATCCAAGAAAACCTTAATGCTGGCAACTTCTCCCTATCGTTTTCTCCACGAACAATAAACGAAAACCCACAACTTCGTTCGACCGCGAAATATTAAACTAGATGTATTTGTGTCCTCGACCGGTTCGGTACGTACGTTATCTGAACTAGTTATTTTTTGCCCCAGACCGATAGCTGCTAAATCCAGCAAGTAGGCCCCTAGATTACATTAGGGACCTAGAATTTTTATTTTTTAGCTCAAGATCATTCGGATCGCGAGCCCTGTATTCGATGAAGCTGTAAGAACCGTCAATAAGGTTACCAGCAACTACTTCTCCGAAAATACACATACATAGTTATTTTTTGAAGTTATTGTATGATTAAAATAATAAACCAGTTCGTATGATTTATAATTTACAATTTATTTTGTTTACACGAAATTTTACACGAGTTGTACATTACCTAGAATCTGTTAATTACATTTACAAGGAAATTATAATGCTGTGATCCGCACTAAGCTCTTGAAACAAGCCTGTGTAAATGGATCATTCGGTGACCGGACGTCGCATCGCTTTATACGGTACGTTAGGTCGGCAAATAATAGAGGTGAAACTGAGCCTTTAAACTGATTAACGAATGGTGTTGACTTTAGTGAAACGCTCGCACGATCATATTTATGTATGTACATGTTAAATGTTGAGATAACTTGCCTACTGCACAACCTTGTTTTAATACGATTTATTTTGGGTTAGAATTTATTATTTATGTCACCGACCGATTGTGAAGTTCGTCAGCTTTTAATTGAACTATGCACAATACAAACTATCAGCAAATTGGACGAAAAATTTACAAATTGTTGTATTATGTTAAACTTCACATATTATTATTTTCTTTGATAAACACCTTTCAAGACATTACTTTTATATAACTTGTTAAATAATTGCCCCTGAAAAAGAATATATTTAATCAACCAAAAAAATGCCAACCCTGATAAATTGTGACACAATGAAACTATATGTTCATAGATTATATTTTAACAGAAGATAACAACTGTTTAAAGCCTAGTCTAATATTAGAAGGAAATTACCGGACCGATTTTAGTACTGTCGTCTTAAAAATATGGTGCCAATTACAAGTCGTTTCAATAAATCTTCCTTAATATATACATTTCAATGTATAAATACTATTCGTGTTTTTGTTCCACTTTGTCATAAATTGAGGAACATAAGCATCTAACTTAGATGTTTTATCAAAATTCCTTTTTTTGGGTCATGCTACGATTTTCAATTATTGTCACTCTTATACTACTCACCTCACGGCTTGACGTTTTGACATTTTATAAACTCGAGTGACACGTCGAATCAAGAATTATTCGTTCAGTTCACAATTTGCTGTCAGTTTCAAACAATGCCTAACCCGATTATAAACTGATGATATTCACGATCGCTCGCTACATATGTCACATGTACATGCACATGTTATACATTATATTTGTGTATGTGTACTTACTTACTCTTGGCTTAAGGTTATCACCTTCTTTCTCCTCATTAATAGTCCATTTCTTTCTCCTCATAAATAGTGACCGCATTGTTTCGCTATTGAGTGTGGTTTGTCATGCTTCATAAACTTCTACATAAATTAAGCCGCCCGGCTTTACCCGGGTAGTAATAATTATGTTGATCAGATCGCTAGCAAACTAAACAAATACAGGATCACCCGCTATACCAATCTGAAAATTTCATAGAAATCGGTCCAGCCGTTTTGGAGATTATTTTCGGGAAATACATCGTTTTTTACATGTAATATACCTATATAGATATATAGAATTTAACATAAACTTTGGTTTAGCTTTTGTTACCAGCATCTTAAAATATCCCACTTCATTGATATTCTCAAATCTTTTATATTAATACTTACTGATCCTTTCGCTTTGTCTGGTGTATCACAAAGAGCTGCCTATTGATTGATCGCTGATCCATGTACAAGACATTTTTTACGGAAAAGTTTGTAACTTATTAAATATTTCGCTATACAAATAAACGAAAACTCTTTATTCTAGATATATAAATATCATATAGTATATGTATATTAACTATAAGTAAAATATAAATAAAATGATAAATTAAATATGAGCACATATAATCTTTTAATATATTTAGTACATCTATAAACAAAAAAGGGTTAAATAAATAAAATTGTTTACAACAATTGTCGGTAATGTAAGGAAAATTGGTTTCAGTTGGTAAACTTACTGAGAGGAAGTTTTAAGAGGCACGCAGACATTATCTGTCATAAAACATATTCGTTATTGTTCGCTTGAAAAAAGTCGACACACAAACTCATATCAGATAACATATATGTTATAAATACAGTGTATTTAAATATTATATTGCTTTTCATATGAATATTATATACTCCTAGCTTAGCATACATGCTAAATGGATCGCACTATCAAAGGTAAGGAGATACTTAAAAAACTTAAATAATAATTTAATTAATTTTTTTAAATAGTTGTGCCTAACGGAAAAGGCCCCCTCAGACTCTCTCCACTGCTTCCTATTTGGTGCCACTCATATATAAAGACGTTCGTTACATAATTTTGAACTCCCAGTCAGTCCACCCCCATTTTAGTTAATCGATACGTGACACGATATCTGTCAGTTCTATTTGCTTGTAATGTGTACACTTCTAACTTTGTCTAATTATTGGAGGTCTGGCATGCTCCTTACCATACCTCTCTGACAATTTGCTAATTTGTCTTTATTGCGTTCCATCAAAGCCCAGGTGTCACAGCCATAAGTGATGCAGGGTAGGTACAAAAGGTAGGTGTCAACAGTCTTCTTCTTCATTTAATGCTCAGCTCTTTGCTTTCCATGAATTCCACCCAGTCGCAATTCTTTTGTATATTTCTTTCGATTGTTGACCTTTGGCGATATTATCTGGTCCAGATACACATATCTCTGCGTATTCGAGTTTCTGTCTGTGGGTATTGAGTTTGCCATCAGTTTAGTCTTGCACGAATTAATTTCTAGGCCTATGTATTTCTCTACACCTGTATACTAGAGTTTGTATCATGGATTCCAATAGAAATGGGTCCTCTTCCAACAAAACCAAGTCATCAGCAAATCTGAGATGATTTTTAGATTTAACTTAAATATAAAATAATATAATAGTATTAGATACTATAAAAGGATCAAAGTCTGAACTTTAGGGTCGGTCAAATTACTGAAATGTTGGCGAAATTAATAATTTGTAAAATGAACAGGTTAAATAAACTGCGTTAATTAATTCCAACCCTTTCTGGTCTTGATCAAATAAAAAAGTCTGTGGCCTTTGAAATATTCATTAATGCCATGAACTTCTGTTTTCAAAGTAAATATTTAGAAAAATGAGTAGCTTCTTGACTTTATTTAAGAATAATAATGATCATCATCATTTTTGCTTTAATATAGCTAGCTCTTGAATAAATATACGACCTGCGACCCTTGATTTATAATAATATCTATAACAACTATATCTTACGGTGAATCGGCCCTACCTGAATGGACCTTCAGCAAGTTACTCAACATTCACCTTGTAACCCAAGAAGCCGGTGAAGATCTGACTTTCATCATCATCATCATCTTATAAAACCTGAAAGTTTCTCTTTGTTCGCTAATACAGATAAAAACGATTCTTTGAAGAAATTCTTTAGCCACGTAAGACGACATTTGGTAGGGGAAAATGTTATAGTTTTGCGTGGACAACATGATCAACATGCTTCAACAACATGTTTATTTAAATTTGGAACAGTTTATACGTCGTCAACTTTTTTCATTTATTTTTCTTGTATTCAGTTTTTTATATAATAATTTTGTTGTTAAGATACAAGGGTTAATTTTTGATTATTTATTTTTGAACTACTGTCGGTAGTTATTAAACTTATCGGGGACTGGCCGAATGGAGAGTGAATAGACAATTAAAACGTTCGAGCTGTCATTCACTCTGACACAACCCCAAGCTCTAGCGTAACGGGGAACCTGGCAGCGGTCATTACATACGAAGAGTGACTCAAATCGGGTTGCATTGTGGATACGCGCTACGTGTTTGGTGGAGTGTCGTTACATGAAGCCGGTCTACTTACTGTATTATCGATCCAAGATTATATTCTAATGTATTTCGCTGCGTGTCATTCACCTTACCCTTATGCCCGACGCCCAAACTATTCAAGATGGAGTTAAATGCCAACGCATCCTATCAGTACGTTCCTATATAGTTATGACTGCCTGTTTTTTATTTTGAATAAACTAGCACTTGACCACGCTCTAACTTGATGTTAAGTGGTGATGTGGTCGAAAGATAGTACGCACTAGTTGAAGGTACCCAAGTCATAGGTGCTATTACAAGCTAACAAACAATGAAGGCGAAAAAGTGCATCGGGCTTCATAATGAAACACAGTCTCTTTGAAACACTGAAGTCGAAGTACTTTAACTATATTGAGCTGCAACTTTATAAACCTTTGCTACCTGATGTCTTCCAAAGCTACCGTGATGCAAAATTCATACTCGAGGATCGTTTTTATCTGTATTGCAGACATACTCAGCAAAACTTTTAAGTTTTATAAAATGACAAAGGTCAAATAAATGTTGGGATAAAGAAGAAGACTTTTTCAATCATAAACATAGTGAGTCGATTTATTTTACTAATTTCTATGGGGATATATTTCTACACCTATCAAAGACGTGTGGATACATAAAGTAACTAAATAATATGAGATTGTAACTGTCCCGCACAACTACCCTCGCGATTTCACGAGTCGTTAACATAGTCAAAAGAAACTTGATTGTGTCGTCAATAATGAGAAATAATGAGATCAATATTACTTTACTATAATGAAACAGTTTTGCTTGAAATATGAACTTAATGTATAAACTGGATTCCGATTAAACAACTGAGCGAAATTAATTAACCATTAGTTGAAAACAAAGCATACACGTAAAAGGCAAAAGAAATCCTGTATATTTTAACCCTTGTTGTTGGGAAATGAAAACGATAAAAAAGGTCTTTTAACTCGGTATGGATGCTTAAACTTAATAAATTATTTAAAAAAAATAAGCGTTCATATCTTAGTGGTTAAGTATTTGACAACGAAGACTGAAGCTCGGTTCAAAGTTAAATAAATAGAGCAAGTGATGGGTGAGAATGCAGAAGTTATAATTTGTCACTTGTATTTCTTGAGTTTTGCCACTGCCTGATTTTTTGTTATTTTAGTTTTATTTTAACGGCAAAGTAAGAAATCAAAAGGTTGCATTACATTCGCTCTACTAGACGAAAACCTTTAACGTTATGGAATAAGAATGCGATCCCTTTAAGTTACTTCAAGACTTATGTTAATTGAACGGCACTGCACTTTAGGAAGTCGTTACACACACACACACACACACCGCCCACGTACATAAATATGTTCAAGTGGTTTATTCGTGAAATCTCATCGTAAAATAATTTTCATTCTCGTTTACAACACAGCAATGTGAATACGTTCCGTATACAACTTCTGAGTCGGTTCCACTATATTATAAATAAATAAAATATATATGCGCTCTCGCACATAACCCAGTACTAAGGTAGGCAGAGATCACGATTTCTATTTGGAGCGATCCTGGCACACCTCTCTCCCTTCGTCTACATCCATACATGTAGGCATACATGCTCGTCGAGTACTTTATTACGTCACTAATATGATGGATATATGATAGTTGTCCTGGGTCGTATCTAATCTTTTGCAACATACAATTTGTCCGGTTATTTTCTGTCCGACTAAAGAGTAGTGTGTTATGAGCAACTTCTCTTCAGGTTAACCTTTATACTTTTATGTCAGAAGTAGGTAAAAAAGTGAAGGAGAGAAAGGGAGGATCAAACCTCCATACACTTTTTTCACCACAACCAAGTCTTCTTCGAGCCTGCGACTGTCAGTCTCGGAAACCGCTCCTTGGGATACGAGCTTTTCTAAAACTTAAATTGATTCCACACTCAACTTTCCAACTTCAGCTTCAACTATAAATAAATCTGCCGTCGCGAGAGAGACGTCAACAAGTTTTTCTATTTCACGTAAAAAGTATAATAACAATGTTATGATAAACTCAACAACTGTTTATTTTCGCTCTGTTTTAGTTAGTGAAAGATAAGCGTCCAACGTTATATACAACCGTCCTTTTTGTACTATTCATATGTAATTGAAAACCAGTGTGGGGTTGTCAAGATGTCAATATAAGTTCATAATGTTATTATAGACTAACATCAGCATTCCCACTCTTTAGACTTGACGTCTGTATTTAATAGTCGTTGCACTTTTGTCCGGTCGAATCGGACTAATCATACACCCGCTGTCTCTGCTTTACTGATCATTAAACACTTTTTGTTCTGTAATACTCTCCTAGAAGGATAGTACGATTTTATTTATGTCGGTAATATAACCGGCTTGTAAAACTTGCTTGATTATTACCACAATTTTCTCTAACGCATGACTATCTAGTAAATCGTTTAAGTTAACAAGCCTAATAGCCGCTTACACCGCACACTTGCTCAAACCGCCTTAGATTTATTATCTGTGCAGTTTATTTACCCCGCGGCGTTAGAAATGGCGCCGCGAGGCTGCGTTATGATCGTCCATTACTGTGTGGCGGATATTACTTTTACAAGGCTCTTGTTTTACCTCTTCCCTGTTGTTTATACCTCACCTGTTTGTTGGAGGTTAATTTTAATTCCTAAATTAATAATATCGATTAGGCATACGTATACGTAATATAATAGTACGTTTAATATAACAGAACCTCATCGACCACATTATTGAAATAAGAATAGATGAAAGATGGACTGGAGGACCTTATCTTTATCTTATCGTTAACTTAAAACAAAAAAAAACGTCAATACAAGTCGTAATTTTACAATGAATCCTTACTACAGTTTATTCCAAATAACGTAAGTAAGTATGGAACGTAATAGTAACATCGATTCCAATCAATAATCAAGTAAAGGCACGACAACCCCTAATTAATAACGTCGGTCAATTAACGTCCCTTGTCACCAAAACTAGGAAACTATTTCTTTACTTTTCCTTTTGCGTGTGGCTAATAATATAAAAGACATAACTTTTTGTTCGATGAAGGTTTCCGGGAAACGATGTTAAGTAATCTCTCAGGATTATTGCCTTGCTGAATGGTCTGTATCCAGCAGTATTTCTAAAGGGATACAACATGGAACCCTTTAAGTGAAGAAAGCGTATCCTTCGTGGAATGCTATCAAGGTACTTGCAGCTTTTTTTGGTTGTGTATGTTTTATATGTATGGCGAGGGTGATGGCGAATCATAATTAGGTGACGTGGCACTTAACAACAGGTGATAACTGCGTATTCGTTTGTTACATAACTTGAAGATAGGCGTGATGTAGAAGTATTTGTGCATTTCGTATGATGAACGAGTTACCGGAGGCTTAACCCTACTCCTAGTCCTTTTCCCCTTCCTATCAATTTCTAATAAGGAAAGAATGGCGACGGAAAAGGATTTAGCGGAGCTCGATAGAGGGAATATATAAGAAAATATCCTTTTTCTGTCTGTCCGTTATTCTGTCCATTAATGATCAGGCAACGCATCTGCAACTCATTGCTTGTTGCAGATCCCTATCGGTAGCGGACATTTAATATTGGCTGAACCGCTTGCTCTGCTCGTTTGTCAGCATCTATAAAAAAATGTAAAAATGCGTTAAACTGATGGCTAATTAGTGATTGGTTTACATTTGAAAATCTATGTTCTTTTTAATTATTTATATGTGTATTTAATATCGATTCCCTGAGTATTGCGATTGGAATAATTTAAACTTTTTTAAAAAATTACGTGATAAACATGTTCGAGTTACATTAACTCTAAGATCTATATTCCGTAGTTGAGGTGATGAAAATGTATATAGTAAGTTTGCGAAGGTTCAATCGATAATGAATTTCAAATTAAGCTGCGCTTAAACTTATGTATGATTAAAACTTCGTATCCCTTTGTTTTGGTCGAGGATTAACTATTAAGAGATAGCGGTTAACATTATCTTTACAACGCTGGAAGGGCTCGGTACAACTTATCTTTACAACGCTGGAAGGGCTCGGTACAACTTATCTTTACAACGCTGGAAGGGCTCGGTACAACTTACAAGTTTACAGAATCAATATCGTCGCCGTTCGGTGGAAGCCGACGAATCAAAGTTTTAATTGACTTGTATTAATTGTCTCTTTGGATAGCAATCCATTTGAATGCTCAATTCAATTTAAATTTATATCTCATTAATATTCTTATTGTTCAGCATTACAATACGTAAATATTCTTGAATATATATTGAGTAAAAGTATAAAGATATTAAACAGATTAAAGTGAAATGCTACGACTTGTAGGTACGAGATACGTACGTAAAAGATATTACATTAGAAATGATAGGAATATATTTTTAGCTCCTTAATATATATGAATCCTTGATATATACTTCTCAACTCGTTCCAACTACTCGTATTTATATTTATTATATAAAAGCAAAAAAAATGTTTGCATATTTTTGACTTGATTATTACATTGAAAATCTATTGTTTTCATGTAATGTAAGGAGAGACGTCCTTTAAACTGAAAGTTTTAAGTGCATTACGCTTGAAACGGAAACGTTTCACGGAAGACTTTAATTTCAGGCCACGCGGTGAGGATCTGCTAGAGCGCTTCTCAAATGTATGAAGTCACGTAGAAAGTAATTTGAGCCGCATTGTTTGTTGCAAGCGCGTCCGCTAGTTAGCCGAGTGCACTTTTTTACATGTCAACAACTTTTATTGTTATGACAGTTAGAGTGTTTGTAAGTTAGTGGTAAAAATATCCAGATATTGTGTCACAAAATGTGTATAATGATTTTTACAAACAATTAATATCTAGTGCTGTCTATATTAATATACCGACAACAAGCAAGATGGGTAGACATGTTGTATTTGTAAGGCTATTTCGGCTAAGGAATATTCTATAATTTTGATTTTAATTTACCATATTGTTAATTGTTTTGTATTATTACGATTCACCAGTAAATTTACGGAATTTTATGTAAGAAGGTGGCAAACATCCAACTGAATCAGCTGATGTCACTCACCCACAATAACTGCGGTCATTTATACCGCTACCCATAGGCATTTTGCAACAAGTTAATGAGTTGCAGATACGTATCTTTAATGGACGGATACATAGAAAAAAGAATTTTTCCTTGTCCGTATTAATGCATCTCCCGTTAAATTCTCTTTCCCTTCCCATCCTATCCCTTTTAGGAACGGATGGGAAGGGGAGAAGGACCGACATTGGGCCTCCGGCACCTCACTCCTTAGACGAAAGCAGTTTCATATTATACTTTTTTGTGTTTCTACAACTCACTGTTAATTTCTAACTATAATACGCTTTTTAAAGATATAGTAATAAAAATATAATGTTTACTACATTGCCTTTATTATTATTATTTATTAGCAATTTTCAAATTTTGGCCGCTAGCCAGGTGCCTCGTTAATCCTTTGGAATGAATTTTGGCGCAGGCCCAAGTAAAGAATGCCTCTTCTTTGTTTTAATTGCATAACAAGTTTTGTCGCAAATATTTAAGTTGAAGGGGCTGTCGATCTTACCTGTATATACAGACAGATAAATTCTTAATTGTTTTTGGTACGCATTATTAAACGTAACTCAAAAACTACTTGTCAGTTTTCGATTTAAAACAAAATGGGACCTCATGACAAGCACTTCCTGTTGAATAAAAAAATCATCAAAATCGGTGAATCAGGAGCGGATCTAGGAATTAACAACTCTAAAAAAAACTTCCTCCACGTGGACTTAACGCTTTTTTGTGACAGAAAAATCCTAATCCTAATAGTTGTATAGAAATTTACTTCAATAGTAAAATTGCAATACAAGGTCATAGAATTTGTTACAACTTTAAAAGTATCTTATTTAGAAAAATATTAATTGTTGAATAAAAAGCCATTTCATGACACTTTTAGTCTGCATTCTGGCGTTGTACTCGTAAAGTAAGTTATGGAATTCCAATATCTTTCCACAATAAGACAGAAAAATATTCCTGTACTATACACAATACCGGGTATTCCGGTTCCAATGCATGGGACCATCTGGTAGAGTGCATTCAATATTGCAAACATAGCGTAATAAAGGATTCCAATAAAAGGAAAAGTGGTAAAAATGTGCTATAAATTGAGTTCGCTTGTCCAATGAAACAAAAATATACGAATGATACGTTTGTGGTCTTTATTTTTTTAATATACCTTTTTTAATATACCTTTATTTTTTATATTCCACCTCAATTGCATGTAGAGTGTTTTTAAAAAATAGAACCTTTATGGTAAACAGACCTTATTTCCATTGTTTGAAGTTTTACATTCGGCCTGTACTTGGATACGTAGGTTTGAATCCAGAAAGGCTTATACTCATGACTATTAATTTTTTGTTAATAATTAATAAACAAGCCGTAGATCACAATCCCACCTGATTTAAAGTGGTGATGTCGTCGAGAGATAGTACGCATTAGTGTGTAGTGTGTGTCAAATCATCTCTCGGGGGTTCAACACGACTTAATTTATGATAATCGTGAAAGTTTGTTTCAATTAAAATACGAGTAATAAGGATTAATTAAAAGTACATTTACAAATGCAAATCTTAATTATGAGAAATGTACTTAAAGCAGTATTGTTCAAGGCAAATTTAATATACTAAAACATTATTATCTCTGGACGACATTGAGTCTGAGTAGATGAAACTGGCTGGAAAGAAATTTCTTAGGAACAATTGTACGCAGCGGGACTTGCTCTCATTGAATAGATCTTTTTAAACATCCTTAAAATGATGGTATCATATTTAAGGACGTAAAACGGATAATTTTCCCTTTTTTTTAAAACAAATATGTATAAAAATATTGGATACTGCGCCAAGGAAAGACTTAGTGTGTGATTAATTGATTGATTTATATATTTTTTTTTTATAGAAGAAGGTCTTACAGTGGTAGAGCCCGACTCTAGC
>JWHW01036121.1:7221-24932 GCA_000931545.1 Papilio glaucus | reverse complement strand
GTAAGCTTCACTTAACATTTAGTGTCTGTTTTATCTCAATCGGTTTATAAATAAAAAAAGTTATATCAATTTAAAGAACTCTTTATTATTTATCATTATTATTATCGAACGAATGTCAAACATTCGTTCGATAATAATAATAATAAATAAAATAGAGTACTATTAAGTAGCTAACATCATTTCGTTTAAGTAAAATTTCTGGGCGGGTGAAACCGCGGGGCACAGCTAGTTAAGAATAACTGAAAAACTACCTGTCAGTTTTTGATTAAAAAAATGGGACCACATGGCAAGCCTACTCCCCTACCTGTCAAATAAAAAAATCTCGAATTGACCATAAAAAAACTCCCTACACGTGGCCGTAACGCTTTTCCGTGACAGAAAAATCCTAATATCTACTATATGGAATACATCATATATGTCATCTATAAAATATAATTATAACTTAAAACGATTTCTCCGAACTGTTCTAACAATTGCAATCTGACCTGCCTCGTCACGGTTAACTCTTATGTCACATACAACTGCATATAACCAACGATGGGCAAGTTCATTCGTCAGTACATTTTACATCGTTAAATATCTGTATTAGACTCGGCAGTACCTGACTAATATTTCAATGTAAGAAATCTTAGGTTCTTGTACCTGAATAGATAGTAACCAGTCCTTTTCTTTTATTGCGCAAACTGCCAATCCGTACACATATCACCATTGCGTACCATTCAATTCCTACCTATCTGCTACTGTGTGCATTTATTGCTTACTTAGTTAAAGCGTAAAAAATAGAAGTCAACAGTTAAAATAATTGTTTCGTGGTAAATAAAAGTCCTTCCTTCCCTCTCTCGAAGAGGAGGCCTTTGCCCCTGCAGTGGGGAACATTCTAGAAAAGGCTGATTTATTATTATTATTAAATAAAAGTGTTATTTTTTATAACATCGGCACAAATAAAATTCTAATGATTAAAGCGTTCGTTGCATCACTTACGAAAATTGTCTCAACTGTACAACTGAACTGTTATCAGACTGGTGTCAAGTTTCTGATGGTTTTTGTTGCACTGGGACGTATACTAACGTACAGGGTACTTCCGAAATATCAAAACCAACAAGCCTCAAGAAGTATTGTCACGAAGGCTGCAGGAGCGAAAAAACTAAGTCCCACATACTCTTGATGTCTATAGCCAGCCAGCTGCACAACTTTACGCTTCAGTGCCGTACTCATGCAAATCGGAAATGTGAGCGTCAACACATTAAATTAAATATTTAGGTATCAATGTTACTGATGGTTACTTACATAATAAATATATTTATATATAATTCTTATGTAAGTAACCATCAGTAATATTATAATTCTTTCACTCAAGATAGAAGTAGTACATAATATTTTCTCCTAATGTATTTATTATAAATGTAGCTTAATTTATCACATACTAGATATGACAACAGTAAAGATGTGTAACAGGTAGAAGAGTTTGTGTATTTGGGATGTAAGTTTAGTAGAGATGGTAGACACGTTAAGGATTTTGAACGACGAGTGAATGCGGGGAATAAAATGAATGGTTACAGCTATAGGTACAGTAGTGAGGAGTCAGCATGTGTCTATGAAGGCTAGTTTGGCAATACACAATGCTGTACTAGTCCCCACAGTTTAATGTATGGAAATGAGAGCTGGGTTTGGCAAGAAAAGCATGTTAGTATAGTTATAACGTTAAGATGCGATCCTTAAAAAGTATGTTAGGCGTGACGTTGAATAATATAATTAAAAATAGCGTTATAAGAGAAAAGTGTGGCTTAAAAGAGGATGTTGTGACTAGAATTGAGAAAGGTATGCTTCGGTGGTTCGGGCATGTTGAAAGGATGAATGAAGGGAGAGTAACGAAACAAATTCATGTTGCAAAAGTGAGTTGCAGCGTTGGCAGGGGACGTCCTAGGAGAACTTATATCGATCAGATTAGTAACATACTAAAGAAGGGCGATATAAGGAGTACCCGTAACCGACGAGTTTGTATGCGTAGATGTATGGATGTAGAAAAAGCGAGAGAGGTGTGCCAGGATCGCATCAAATGGAAATCCATAATCTCTGCCTACCCCTCTGGGTTACGGATGTGAGCATATATTTATTTTTTTATTATATGACACTCCCCTGGACACGTCTCAGTCGTCATCGGAGCCAATGGCAAATTATGCGTTCCGCTGGAGGTCTCACATTCTTTTCCTTCGCAGTGCTTTTTTACGGAAGAAGTTGGTAAACGAGCAAACGGTGCATCTGATGTTAAGTGACTACTACCTACAGGCATCTGTAAGAAGGTAATGAGTTGATAGAGAAGGGGACAAACCGAAAAAGGTAAATCTTCTATGCATCCCTTCCCTCTTACAATCCTCTTCTCCTTCGAATCCTCTTCTTATTATAAGAGGAGAGGAAGGGGACTAGATTTTTTTTGTCTATGGGATAAGGTGCCAAACGAGCGAACAGATCACCTGATGTTAAGTAAACGCTACCCATAGACATCTGCAACAAGCAAATGCGTTGCAGATGCGTTGTCTACCTTTAATGGACAGAGGAGGACATAAACAGGAATAAGGATATTTCCTTTTTCCCGCTAAACCTCTTCCCGTTCCCATCCTATCCTGATGAGGATAGGGTGGGAAGGGGAAGAGGACTGAAATTGGGCCTCCGGCACCTCACTCATCAGATGAAACGCAGAATATTTCTACTTCACGCCTGTTTTCTGTGAGATCGCGGTATGTCACCGGTCGAGCCGGCCCATTCGTGCAACAGATGTTGTTGTTGCAGCCTCTACCACTGTTACTTTAGGTTAGGTTCTCATGAAATGGTTTGGCACTCCAGAGGATCGGAAAAAAACCTCAGATTTACTATACCTTATTACTGTAATTATTCTATTAATAAACGAATAACTATTACATAGTCGAATGAGATTCGAATTCGACTTTTACAACGTGACAATGTAAGTCAGACGACGAGACGTCTAAACTGTCGTATTGCTAATATTCAGTTCGGAACCGTAAAAAAAAACAAGCGTCGCTAATGTGGAAAAAGAGTATCTTTTCTATTAAATTTAATACGCAGTAAAATCTTTATTTCTATGTAGAATCGCGCCTTCATTGCTGGCGTGATTTATTGTACTTGTAAAAATTTTATTACATACCGCTTCTTCCTTGAGAGCTTGATAAGAAAATTAAAAGCAGTTAAATGAGAATGATGAGCACCAGGTGTAAAACACGAAGTCATTTGTACGTAGGCACATGTTTAATTTACAAATCAAAGCAAGCGCTCTATTTTGTTTGTGCCTATTTACTACTAGCGACCCGCACCGTTTTCGCACGGATAGTTTCTCTATACAACTTGCATCCCCAAATTTAGACCTTTATAGGATGAATTTAGAAAAATCTATTTTTAGTGCTCGCTTACGTTTTAACAGAAAAATCTCTGCACAAAATTTCGTGCCTCTTTAGGACTTTAGTAAATTATCGTTTACTGTTATTCTATTCATGAATGAATGCTTGACTTAACTACATAAGTAACTTACTATGCATACAATAGTTTTAACAAAAGTTATTTTTACATTAACATAGATTGTTTTCATAATCCCTTAGGGTAAATGGGACCTGTTATTCTTATCCTGGATTCATTTCCTTTGTACCGTACGTTACGTTATGTACGGCAAAGCTTTTGAACTGCACCCATTCATTAAGTTCTTCTAGCTAGTTATTTTAACTCTTCTCAAAACGCTATCGTGTCAATTTTAATATACAATATAGTATGCATAATCCAATTACTACTTAGTAAAGTAATGTCATCAAACTAGACAGCAATTTAACATATGGTGTCGTAAAGTTTCCTCCAGCCTTCAGTGGCGCCTACTTGTTGAGTTTTGCCCCGCGGGGATGTCTGTCATCAAAACTAAGTTATGTACACGTCTTTATATAAAGATCTATACAAGGTTCTATTAATGGTTATTATTATTATGAGGATCAAGCAGTTCTATAAGTTAATTATCAAACGGGAATGAGCTATCACCGTTTCAACTATCACTAAACAATTATAATTTATATTGAAGCGTTAATTAATTTTCTGTGCGTTACATTATTTTTATGTTCATAATTATATTTGATGTACCGACGTAATTATGTTTGAATATTCATATCTTGAATGTAACGAATGGCTGACTGTATATTAACTAAATACTCATTCTTACTCTATCTATTGTCATACTTAACACTAAATAAATTCAAATATTTAGTTTTGACCTATCGGATACTATATTACTGTTAATCGTTAGCAGTTATAGCGAAGGAGACAAATATATTTTATACGTACCGATAAAAAATCTTCTTTCGTGTATCCGGTTTTTTTTTTTAATTTAGGCTGGCTCCACAAATAAAGCTATTCTCCTGAATTCATTTGCGTTGTACCGCACGTTACGTTGTGTACAACAAAGTTTCTGTACTTTTTCTCCTACTTCTAAATGATATGTCATTCATATTATATCTCATAAGAATAGGACAATAAATATAAATGAAATAAATTAGCTATTTCAAATATTTTTGCTATATTAATTATTAATTAAGCTTCCAAAATTTTGTAACAAAAATACAAAATGTTTTTCCTTACGCCTTTTCCTTCGAATGACATTGCCGTCCCTTGCAGACCTTCATTGAATATTAATCTTGACAAGAATAAAATGAAGAAAAGAACTCGCCCGAATCCCAGGTGACGGGACAACTTTATGTTACTATTATTCTTTTAATAGGTAGCTAAGGCAGTTCTGTACGGAACGGGGTGGAGTGTGCTTAAGGACAAAGGGTGAAATATCACGGTGGTAAATTACAGTAAGTTTTCTACCATTGAATAAACTCCAAATACATTTTGCATTTCATAGGATAAGAACATTTTATATACATATTAATATGTGTCTGATTTATGGTAATAGGTTTAATACGCAAGAAATTATATTTCGATACACATATAAGCTTTCAATTATCGTTTTATTATTTTATTACTGTGTGTGTATTTTACCAACAAATGTATCAATCTTCTTTTGGTCTGATATTAAGATGATTTTTTATCTTTTTCATCATGATGTTCAATATGAAGTTGCTATAGTTAGCGCGTGCATGACCTTGGCAAAGCACTATGTTGATCCGATCGCTACCGACCTCACAGGATCGCCCGCTAGGTCAATCTGAAGATTTCCTAAAATTTTCGTGCAGCTGATCGATCCAGCTGTTTTGGAATCTGTTGTGGAATTGAGAACATACATAAACACATCGTCTTTTGTTATTTATTATATTTCTAGCTAAGATACGACAGCTGGAATAATTAATTGAATAAAGTTATGGGCCTCGTAAGATATTACTATTTTACGGAGCTCGTAAAATATTCCGACAACTTTTATTAGAAATTTAGGCACTGAAATAAAAAATATCTTATAAAAAGATTTAATGAAGAAAACTTTCTATAAGCCGTAAACTCGCCAGATATAAAAAATAAAAGTTTCAGTACATTGTCTATAGATTTTTTGTTATTGGCTTGGCCTGCTGGTTTATGAAACGCAGTGATATAGCTTTTTACTTAGAATACTTGTACGCGGTTGACAACTAATTCTAGTCTTGAAGTACCATCTGCAGTTTCAGGCTATCGAACGCAAAGCGCTTAGATTGGACGTGTTTACGGGTAGATAGACTAATGTCAATTACATTTCCAGGCAAGTACTGGGTCAATATTGCGTAAAGTTATCGGATTGCAGATGTATTTTGACGGTAACCATTATGTGTTTAATAAATAAGCCGTTGAAATTTAAAGCATCTAACTACAATTTAATTTCATGTAAAATAGCGAAGAACAATAAGCACTACATAAAAATTAGCACCTTTGAAACTAGCTACGTCATAATCGGATCGGAAACAGTGACGCTGGCTGACCTGGGGATTTCTTATTCTGTGGTTTGCACAATAAACGAAAATTCAAATCGAGATGAGGATAGACCTAAATAATGCAGACTAGAAGTATGTCTAAATAATTCCTTGGATCTTAGTAACAATGCTTCGATAGCAAACTTAGGTTTCCACTTTTTAGTCCTGTATGTATAATATGGCTTCAATGGCGGTCATACCTGCTGAACTTTAAATAATAAACTAAGTTGTTCTAACAACTTTGTGTACAGTCTGCAACCCTGTCGGTGTCTTGAAAACATTGCTTAATATGCTCTTTCTGCATACTTTACTACAGTTGTTTATGTTTAATATCTTCGGACACTACGCGGTAATTTATTACGACTTATTATTACCTATTACGTAGATTATAATTATGGGAACAATATATAGGAATTTATATTGTGACCATAGTTATAAATTTAAAATTCGCACTTTTGCAATTTTGTCACGTTTTTATTGTCAGTTTTTTTTGTATTGAATTTCAATCCATTTTTATAATTTGAATTATATATGTATGTTAAATACAAGTAATTTGTTTTTATTTTGAAAAAAATCAGGCAAGTAGGTTTTACTATCAAGGCTTTATAGTAAGATATACAAGCTGAAGCTATAACGTACTACCAACGCTCCAATGCTGCTGCTGTAAATAACGGTCTATCTGGAAACGGGGGGCTGCGCGTACTGCCAAATTGCCTGGCATTCTTCTCCAGGCTTCGCTTTGAATATTATTATAACAAATCTAAAATATATCAGGGAAAAGCAAAAATGTAGACCATAGCAATGCAATATAAATGAAATTAAAATAGAAAAAGAACAAGATAAGATTGGCTATTTGTATTATTTAACATTTTCGTTCCTTCGTTACAGCCGATGGTCGTCTGTTGGACGACGGTCTCCCCGATCGATCGCCACTCAGATATGTTCCCTGCTGCCCTCATCCAGTGGACTCCCGCAACCTTGACCAGATTATCCGTCCAATTTTTCTCTTTCTAAAAAAGGGCTATATGAGGAGCACCCATAACCGACGAGCATGTATGCGTAGATGTATGAATGTACAAGAAGCGAGAGAGGTGTGCCAGGATCGCGCCAAATGGAAATCCATGATCTCTGCCTACCCCTCTGGGTTACGGGCGTGAGCGCATATTTATATTTATATATTTATTTTTCTCTTTCCACCTACCTATGCTGCGTCGATTTGTCCATGTAGTACGCGGCTACATCTGCCATTCTAGGACCTTTCGGCCCCATCGACATCCCCAAATATTGCGTATCAGAAATAATGCAATTAGAATAAAAACCTATACTGCCCGAAGAACGGTTGAACTTAAATGACAAGAAGCAGAGCACATTGGGACCAAATAAGAATGGAAATGTGGACATATACAGCGATCAAGATTGCTGAAGATGAAGATGCTTGATTGATCAATATTGTAAGGGTTTGATTTTTATGGAAATTTTTGGTAGGAGCTTTTGATCATCGACAGAAGATGTCTTTTAGTCGCTGATTATGAAGAAATTCGTATTGTTCAGTTAACCATATAAAACTGCATGAGTAAGGCGTAATTCCGGTTTGTGTACTGTTTAATTTAAAAGAGAACATGCAACCGTAAAATCAAATTTTACAGAGGCATGTCGCTGTCATTAGTACAGTAATGATTCAATGGTAATAAAACGTTGCGCCGACATTAGAGCCTCGATAATTAAAACGGGTAGTTAGTTCCACAATAATGAGCATTGCTTTGCAAGCTTTTACTGTTTTGGCTCTACGACCAAACACAATAAAATGAAATAGTTTAACCACAATCCCCTACTCTGATATTTGCCGTGATTATAATACAATTAATTACCAATGGAATCCCTAGAATGGCGGCCCCCTAAAGGTGGACACAGCGAAAGCAGGCCTCCTAAAAGAGGAACCGATGAGTCGGAGTCCATTGGATGAGTATGGCAGGTGATATTTGTGTCGGTCAATGGGGGAGGCCAACGTCGAGCAGTGGACGACTATTGGCTGAAAAGATAAAGGGAGAGAATGTTATATGTATTAGGTTGGTCAAGATTTAGGAAAAGACGTAAGAACAAATACATATTTATTTAATAATGTTAAGACCACAATATTATAAAATACATATACGATGTATACCGAAAGCCGCGAGTGACATTAAACGGCACTCATTTATCTACACGAGGAGGAAAATTTCAGTTGTAATTTCGCCTCACATATTCTTCAGCTAGAGAGAACGAGATTATCTAGGGGAAATAAATGGAGACACGAGTGTCATCAATCTTTGCCTTTACGTAATATCTTGAATGGGGCAAATAAAAATATATTTCAGGCTTATCGAAGAAAGAAGTCAATGAACATTGTACTTTTGCATCATTACTTTTCCATGACAAGAAATGTGTACTTAGATTTCGCAAAACGATCAAGATCAAAAGTGAACCAGAGGGGTAGGTAGAGTTAAAAAAGTGTGATGCAGCGATAGCGTAGAATGTCTAAGCTAATAAAAAGACGTTTATATTTATCACTGAACGTCTGTATCAATGAATATCAGAATACTAATTCGTACATTTCTTTTGTAACTTAAAATAGGTAAAATGTAAAACTGAACCCATTATATTTATTTTAAATCTAGAACGAATGTACGAACGAATGGCGCATGCAACTGTGCCGAAATATCGGGAGCTAAAAAGACTAATCGTGGTAAGAATCCCGTTTCTTACAAACCTTTTATAAGTAAAAACCAAGAAAGTTTAAAGTTATATATAGAACGAATGTGTTTTACAGTTGTTCAAAGCTTTATATTATTTACATCTGCGCTACGATGAAGACAAACGCCAAGATTATTTAAGAGTGTATAGACTCTTCAAGCCATTCAGTGTTGAAGTCGCTACCATGTTTTTGTAGCGGGAATAAAATGTTAGTAACCTTCGCACTTTATTTAAATTAAGCACGTCGTTAAACATTGAAATGGATGTCCCATTGTGAAATCTTCAACGTCTAAATGCTTTTATTCGTGTGGATAATTGCTCCTGCTCAACTGTAATGACCATTCTCAGGACTCGAAAGATAAATGTTAAGCCAAGCCCTACTAATAAAATAGCTGGAAGAAGTGCGAACTGGGAATCTTTACTGTTTTTCCTTATTTTATTCTTATTACTTAAATAAAAAAGGAAATGATGTAATTTGCGTCAAAGCAATGTTCTATTACGCATAGAGTAATAATGTACTTCATCAACTGCGAGCCAAAACTTATTATCATCATTTTTAAATTATTGAATATATTATTTTTCCAAAAAATATAATATAACCCATGATTTTTAGTTGTATATTGTGTGCGTTTTAGTTAAATTTAAAGGTTCGTCGCTGTGTTGCTATGTCGTCATTTATCATTTAGACCATTTTGTGAACAAGCGCGTTTTGCAAAGTAAACCAAGTGATCCTTAATCGACATTTCACTTAACGGAAACGTCGTTACAGATAAGCGGCAACCATCCGCGCCCCACAAAGCTACCCCGAGACTTTGATTTTATTTTTATGACAATATTAAACTTAACGAACTTGTCCTAAATCCAGTAAATGTATATTTAATATTTTAAAAACAAGTACAGTTATTCAGCCCATCGCGGTATAGTTTTCGTTACAGAATTTTGGAGCGCTAAGAATGCTTCCATGTTTTATTTGCGTCTGATTGTATGTAACTCATTAAAGGTTATACATATGCTTCGACTACGAATACTTCTAACTCTTTGTTACGTCTTAAATCTGGATGAAATCTAGCAGCATCGAGATATAAGGAATCCTGTGTCCCTTTTGTACCTCTGGCATGGATTATGTATAAAATTTTAAATTAAGCACCTAAGTAGATAATTTAATTGCAAATATAATACAAACGTTAAAAGCGACTGTAATTTTAAGCAAAAGTATTAAGTTAGTCGATTCAGCAAAATCGATGCGTTATTTCCTAAATGTATGAAGAAAACGTTTTCATGAAGGCAAGTTTTGGATAAGTCGTTCAATTTATCGGTTCAGCTGTGGCACAGAGTTATGGACTGAAGCTAGTAAACTTTACTTATAATAAACTGCCATTTTTCTAAATATTACATTGCTACACTAAAATAGTAGAGGAACTAATTTTGGTATACAAAATATTGACCATACGTTTAATTATTAACTAAAATATGCTAGAACAAGTGATAAAAAAGAAACAATTTAAAATTAAGAACATATTGACACATATATTTTAAAAAGTATTTATTGTAAACAATAGAAAAGCTATATAACAAATCATAGACGCAAAACAATAACTTGCCTTGTTCGGTGTGCGGCACATTTCGTGAGCGTATTATTCAAAGCGGAAGCGCGGGGAGGCGCGTCAGGCAATTTGGCAGCGCCCGAGCCTCACTCCCGAGATACGGCGTTGTTTACTGCTGTTGTTGCGGACGGAGATATTCCTAACTTCAGCTTAAATACCCCTCTAAAGCTAGTCTCGAGTACACCAATGCGTTTATATAGTCTAGACTGGTAATTTATAACTTACACTTTATTCATTTATGGAATAGAGAGAAGAGATAAAAATAGAATCCTTATCATGGAGTATACGATAGTAATCCTAAATGTGACAATGAGAATAGAAAATAAAATACAGGAACGATGTTCACACAAAGATATTCGAATCGAACACATAACCCTTGGGGTAATATATATACCTCGGTTAGATACTAGATGATACCTATTTAGAGAACATACATTACTATAAACAATGGTAGAGCCCACAACAACAACATCTCTTGCATGAATGTCCTCACCTACCGGTGAATTATCACCGAGATGAGGACATTCATGCAACAGATACAACGACCTCACAGAAGGCAGGCATGAAGTACAAGTAGTCTGCGTGTCATCTGATAAGTGAGGAGGCTGGTCTTTTCCCCCTTCTTATTCTTTTCAAATGAAGAAAGGATGGGAGGTGGAGGAGGAAATTTACTATTATTAGTTTGTTGCAAATACTTATGGGTAGCAGTCACTTAAAATCAGGTGAACCGCTGACTTGTTATTGTATAAAAAAACCGACCAAGTGCGAGTCGGACTCACGCACGAAGGGTTCCGTACCATTATCTACAAAAAATCACGTTTGTTGTATGGGAGCCCCCCTTCAATATTTATTTTATTGTGTCTTTTAGTATTTGTTGTGGTATCGGCAACAGAAATACATCATCTGTGAAGACTGTCTAGCTATCACGGTTCATGAGATAAAGCCTGGTAACAGACGTACAGAGAGACAGACGGAAGGACAGCGGAGTCTTAGTAATAGGGTTTCGTTTTACCCTTTGGGTACGGAATCCAAAAAAACTTTTAAATAAAACAAAACCGGCTTCAAAAAAACTATATTCAAAAACAAGAAATGCCCTTAAGTGTATAAAATAATTTTACGCAATTAAACATAAGAATCAATTCTTAATCATATTTATTTTTGGAGTCGGTGTCAGCTGTGTTTGATAGCGATCGGATCAACATATTTGATGGTACCCAGGCGAAGCCGGGGCGGGTCACTAGTATACTATAAAGTTCCTTTGTAAAATGTTTTCTTAAGGCATCCTCGTATATTGGTATTTCCTTTGCTGACGCTGAAACCGATTCTAAAAATAAATATGATTAAGAATTGATTCTTATGTTTAATTGCGTAAAATTATTTTATACTTTTATTTTATACTTTTTCTTGTTTTTGAATATAGTTTTTTTGAAGTCGGTTTTGTTTTTATTTAAAAGTTTTTTTCTCGATTTTTTGTGAATCTAATTTATATGGGGCTTTTGAAATCACTTGCGCGAAGTTTTTACTTACTTTGTAGTTAAAACTTTTATATTTTCTAAACTATTGGTCAGAATGATATAGTTCAACGAACAATTATAATCTGCATTAAATTCTCTTGATAACTAAGACTTTAAATGGATAAGAATTTATACCGAACACGAATAATCGCGTAGTAAGTATCGAGTGCGTTTTAATTAATGTTTCCTAAGATAAAAATGCTTATTGTGAGACAACTATAGAAGATAGATATATGTCCTGACTTTTATTTAGCTTATATAAAGAGCTACAATTATTTCATACATCATTTTAATGTAAGTCCTACAGTTTAGCCTACGTAAGCCATGAAAGTAAAATTCAACTTTGTCATATTTAACTAACTCAAAAACTACATGTCGGATCTTGACTAAAAAAAAATGGGACCAATCGACAAGCATTAGCTCTCGAACAAAAAAAGAATCATCGAAATCGGTTCACCAGGAGCGGAGTTCTGAGGTAACAAACATATATACGAATTGATAACCTCCTCCTTTTTGAAGTCGGTTAAAAAGAAAACAACATACATTAGCTCTGACGAGAAAACGTATTGTGATTCGTTAGTACTACTTAATTTTAGTAAATTTATTATTTCAGTTTTTCTTCTATATGTATATGTTATATTGGTGAATATTTTTTTTTATTCATCGGAGCACAAAGGCTTCACATACTATACATACTCCCAGACCATGAACGCACTATTTATTACGTTATTACTTTCAACTAGTTGATCAATACAACAATACATAAAATAATAAAATATACGCACACGCCCGTAACCCGTAAGAGATTATGGATTTCTATTTGGCGCGATACTGGCACACCTCTCTCGATTCTTCGGCATCCATCCATTCATTCGCATACAAGCTCGTCGGTTACGGGTAATCCTTATATCGCCCTTCTTTAGTATGTTACTAATCTGATCGATTTAAGTTCTCCTAGGACGTCCCCTGCCAACGCTGCCACTCACTTTTGCAACATCAATTTGTTTCGTTACTCTCCCTTCATTCATCCTTTCAACATGCCCGAACCACCGAAGCATACCTTTCTCAATTCTAGTCACAACATTCACTTTTAAGCCACACTTTTCTCTTATAACGCTATTTTTAATCCCACTATGCAACGTCACGCCTAACATACTTCTTAAGGATCGCATCTATACGGCATTAACTCTGCTAACATGCTTTTCCTGCCAAATCCAGGCCTCACTTCCATACATTAAAGTGGGGACTAGTACAGCATTGTGTATAGCTAGACGAGCCCCATTCAATTTATTTCCCGCATTCACTCGTCTTTCAAAATCTTTCACGTGTCTACCATCTCTACTAAGCATACATCCCAAATACACAAACTCTTCCACCTGTTCCACTTCTTTGCCATAAACATTTGTATTAATTACTGTCTTACTTTGTTCTCTTTCACACACCATTACTTTTCGTTTTATCTACTTTCATTTTCATGCCTCTACCTTCCAATGAATCATTCATTCATTTAACATTCAGAATAAATTGTAAGTCTGCTGCCGATGACGCAAACACTACCTGGTCATCGGCGTATAAGGGACATTTTATAAGTAGCTCACCTATTTTTACTCCACAATCTTCGTCTTTCAAAGCTTTCAAACAATCATCCATAAAGAGATTAAACAGCCACGGGGATGCTAAGCAGCCCTGTCTTACACCTTTATTGATGCTAAGCCAGTCTGAGTAGGCCCCGCTTATTCTAACACAAGCAGTAGACTCTTTATAAAGATATTTTAACGCTTGTATTAGATCACTGTTCAATCCAAACGCAACCAAAGTTGACCATAGATCATCTCTTTTAACTTTATCGTATGCCTTTTATGAATCTACGAAGGCGCAGAAAACTTTTTGGTTTACAGCCAAAAACTTTTCTGTTATCATACGTAAAGAAAAGATCTGATCCATGCAGTTCATTCCTTTCCTAAAACCTGTTTGCACATCCCACATTCCTTTTCTTTCATGACTCTTTCAATCAGTACTTTAGCATAAGGTTTCCCTATTATTAAAACTAAATTTACTTCTACATCCTTAAAACAATTTCATTCAACATTCAAAAATAATGTATTCTAGAAATCCTGCCTAACATGACTGCTTCAAAAATAATTCCCTTGAACTCAGAGAGTTGGCAGGGGGGAGGGGGAGGAGTGCCGTTATGAAATTACTATTTGCCTTTGTTACAAGCTTCTGGATTTTCGTGACAATGACAAATGCCAAGGAAATGTTTTTATCGTCAATGTCAATGACTTGTTTACCGGCGGCAAAATTTATTACATTAGAATCTCATGACACTTTTTCCTATGTCGATTATTTTGTACATAATATCTTGAATTTCTTTATACCAGAAGCTTTTAGAGAAATTCATGTAATCTTTACAACTGTTTAAGTATTTATTATATTCAAAGCAAACTGGAAACCTGACACGCCTGACCTGGATCTAGTACAGATCAACCCTGCGTCAGTTTTCATAACACCACTACAAGACTTAAGGTACTTCCTTCAAATCACGCATTAATGATTCAGTTAACCTATAAATTAAGGTTTGGCCCAGTAGTTTCAGAACTACAAATAAATAATTTTGATATTACAAAGATACAGATTTATTGGTAATTAAATAGTTACAGATCATGGGTATTAAATGAATTTGCTTGCTTGTTTGTCACTTTCCAATTAAAGAAATGTCTATTCCATTGATTTGTTTATATAAAAATAAACTGTTACTGACTACACTTACCGCTTAATATAAAAGAGTTTGGATTCTCACAACTTCATTATAAGCCAAAGTAGTGGTAATGTCGTGCGCATTGATTTGCCCTTGCCCCGTTCCTAATGAAAACAAACGTAGCGGCTAATGGATCTTATCTCACTCCGCACTTCAATACGTAATTATCGAGCCTGGTATCACCCCGTTTGACTTGTTCGCTATTCAAGGTCCTTACTTGGTTAAAGTTACACAGATTTTGCAGATTGACTACTGAAATAAGTAATTAATTAACGATGTTTGTGTGATCTGTGAGCTTGAGTTTAAAATTTTGAGAGATCGGATATGTCTTGGCGGAGGGTAAAATACTTTGGAAAGTAGGATATGCTCTGGCATAAACTTGTTATTATAAATCAAGACAGCGATAGGTATTTACTTCTAAACTTATTGTTAATTCGTGTAACAGAGAATCTAATATTCAGTAAATTATTAATATTATCTATAGTAAGAAACTAACTGCCTGATATATTAACGCGCAGCCCAAACTGCTGGGCCAAGATACTTGAAATTTTGCACATAGATTTCTGATATTACGTATACGAGCATTAAGAAAGGATTTTCCTAAATTCATCTTTCAAAGGTCTAAAGTAGGGGATGAAAGTTTTTATGGAGAAATAACTAATGCAATGTAAGTTGACCTCAAATCTAAATGATCAATCATATAGATCATATAGGGTTCAGCACCGGCCTTGCAATTTAATTTAATCAATAATTGTCCTACGCTGGACAATTGGCACGGCATGGCACGGCCGGCGAAACCGCGAGGCTCTGCTTGTATTATATTACCTGACTTGTACAATTTAAACTGAAATTCAACCCCCAATCATTAAGTCCTAAGCCAGAATTTTATTCATTAGGATATCACCCCGTGGTACAGTAAGTGAGCACGTTAAGAACATTGTGAAATCTAAAGCTAGTTTGAATAAACTCCGACAATAAGCTAGCAAATTATTGTAATATTTACAAATATACAGTCTATGTAGACGGTCGCTCGTAATAACTTTAGTTCAGCGCACGTAAAGCGTTTAAATAATAATAAATGATACTGATAACGTGGACAACGGATTTTTTTTATTTCTAATGATAAATCTAAAAGATACAGTGAAAAGCAATTAACGAACATAGTCTATGTCACTATGAATTATTAAAGTAAATTAGAATGACCGGCACTAATCGTCTCTGATTTATGGATAAAATACATTATAATTAATTGATTTTCAAACTCTCACTAGTATAATACTCTCATAGAAAGCTCAAAAAGGAAAATTGCATTTTAAGTTTATTTATTTTTAAGTATGGCTAATTAAGAGAGGTCAACTTATTTTAATTTTCCTTTTAAATAAATTTTACTTGTTTACGAATAAAGCATTTTTTCCTTTGATTTCACTTTATAAGGCAAAGTTTTATGGATACGTTTTTTGTATTAGTTCCATGTGTGACTTCACAAAATAATATTCCAGAGTTGAACTGAAATGCATTTTAAATAAAATATACAGAAATGCTAGGAGCGGATAGATTTATTTTATATTCATAGTTCGTTACGCTCAACAGCTGTTAATGTTTACCATGCGTTACTTCGTTGTCCATATATAACCAGAATTGTTTGTAAAAGTTAAATTGCGTTTACAGTAATAGTGATTAACTTACATAACTTAAAATTGTCGACTACATTTTGGGTCAAAGAGTCATTCATTCTCATTGGGCGACGATGACAAAGATGGCGATGGATGACAGACAGAAAGTCTGTATATAAAACAAAAAACAGAATCTCAACGGTACTATCTTTTTAAGAGTTCGTCACACAGCGGACGGGATGGAACGGTGACGGGACGTCGGAGTCCTTGTAATGTATGAGTTACTATAGAAGACGTGACACTCAGAAACGTCGCGATCGGCGCGTCGCTGGCTGGAGTGATCCAAGTCGCCCACAAGCAAAATACGCGCTAGTCGTGGAGTTGTGGAAAAGTAGCCCCGACTGCTAACTAACTACCACCGCCAACATATATAGTATTATTTTGTACAAAACGTAGTGGAAGCCTCACCTACCGTCTAACTCAGATAATAACAGGCACGGTTGTTTCGGAGACTACTGAAATAGAATCGGACGAGAAGAAACGGCAATCTGTTCTCATTGCGATGGAACGACTCTAGATTCTGCAACGCATACACTTGCGGTGTGCCCTGCGTGGGAACCGGAGCGGCAGAATCTGAGTGACAAATCGGAGGGGGCCTATCATTGCCAGCAGTATCATCGGCGATGTTGAGCGGGGTCACAGAGTGCAGGGCCGTTGCCTCCTTTTGCGAAACCGTCATGCTTAAGAAGGAGGCTGAGATCCCGTGACCCCTTGTTAGCGCCGTTGGCGACGCCGTGGGGTTTTAGTCGGTGCGAATCCGACATAATTCGACTCCCCGCCCCCATAGAGTCGAATATGCGTAGGCATATCCTCACGTAAAATAAAATGCGTTACCTTTCAGAATTACTCAAAAGTTATAATTTGTGCAAGAACCTCCAAAATATTTAATCAAAGCATTATAAAAATAATTTTAAATTTTCAAAAATAGTGTTTATTTTCCTTATATATAAATATAAATTTTATTTCTTATGAAAATCATTGGCAACCCTACTAGCAAGTTAAACTGACAGCGTGACGCAATGGTAGGAATGCCGACTATGCTAATTTGTAGTTTGTCGAGCGTTATGGGGATCTATGGATTTTGATTAGACGGTAAAAAAAGTAACATTATTTTTTACTTTCATCGGTGGAAGAAGCGTCTACAACTTTATATAATATAATTTCGTCAGGTCATTATTCGTTGTTCGGTCGGTTCATTTATTAGGATCTGTGATCTGAGATCCGTTCATGGTTTATCAGATGTACTGGCATCGCCTTACTGGCAACAGAAAGTTATGTGGAGAAGGTTTCATAAACTAGAGAGAACAGAAGGCAGAAAATATAATAGACAAAGAGGCGACGAGTGGGAAGTAAATACTTCATTGTAGCCGCGCATGTAATTGTGTTACTTCGGCTTATGGAATTAGATTAACTTATCCGTTATTCTTACCGTTATCCTTGAACTTTTTCCTTTAAAATAAAAATTAATATGACGGCGCCCTTGTAATAATGTTTTTTGTAATATT